>JAJPUD010005600.1:31505-99998 GCA_023553655.1 Myrmecobius fasciatus
CATTCATTTTTAAACTTTTGAGTTACAAATTCTCTCCCTTCCTCCCTCACCAGCCCTCCAGCTCCCTTTTGAGAAGGCAAGCAATTTGATATAGTTTATATATGGGTAGTCATGCAAAACATTTCCATATTAGTCACATTGTAAAAGGAAACATAGATTAAACAAAAAACCTCAAGGAAAATGAAGTTTAAAAAAAGTATGTTTCAATCTGTATTCAGACATCACCAGTTTTTTCTTTGGGGATGGACAGCATTTTTCATAATAAGTCCTTCAGAATAGTCTTGGATCATTTTATTACTGAGAAAAACAATTCACAGCTGATCATCTTATAATATTATTGTTACATTGTACATTGTACATTTCACTTTGTATCTGCTCATGTAAGTCTTTCCAAGTTCTGAGAGCATCCTGTTCAACATTTCTTATAGCATTTGTGTGCAGTTCTTGCCTGGATAGAGAGCTTGTTTTTGAGTCTTTTCCAATTTTTGTTTTGTCTTTCTTGAATTGCTTCCAGCTGTTTGCAGAGGTGTCTATGGGAGAGCTGGGCTTCTTTGTGACTTCACATTGCTATCTTAAATGGTCCTGTCCCCCACACCCCTGTGATGGAACCTCAAAATTGCCTTTATTAGCATTTTTCTTATATTTTGGATTGGGGCATTTTTTAATATTGATAGCTTGCCTTGGAAAACTTAAAAACTGTTTTGTTCATATCCCCGACCGTGTATTTATTTTATCATGACTTTTGTCCTTGTATGTTTGTATAAATTATCTAGATAACTTAGATGTCTCTTACTCCATACCATTTCTTCATTGTATTTTTTTTTATTCTATTTCCACAAATTTTCAGTAGTAGCCTCAACTCTTCATGTCAGTCTTTGGATTTTGGCTCAGTCTTTTGGCAGTTCAGTGTGGGTTCAAGTGTCAGTGGGTCTCTTTGTCCTTCTGTTTGTATGATCTTCATTTGAAAGTTCCTTCCTTTCTCTGATCCAGTCCCAATGAGAGGGTAGAGATCATGCTGATGTCTTAGGGCTCCTGCATAACCACACTCCAGCCCTTTTCCAACCTCTGCTGTCATTCAGACTTTGAGTTGGCTGCATCTCCTGCTGTGTCTCCCAGTACTCCTAGAGGTTTACAGCTAGACTCTGCTTTCCTATGTAGTGATCTATTGAGGTTGTTTCTGTCTTGGCTTCTGTTTTGACAGGCTTTGGCTAGGATCTTACTTTAGGGGCCTAATTATTCGAGCTGTTGTTGGCTTGTGAGGCTTCTTTTAGAAGACTTGCTGGTTTCAGAGCCATTTGCCTCTGCTGTATTCTGGCTGGGCTCCCAGAGTTTCTGCTGGTTTACATGGTTCAGCCTTCTACTTTTACCTGATTTGACACTGATTTTCCTGGTTCAATACCTCTACTGGTTTATGTTCTCTTCTACTTGACTTTTTGTATATTTCTTGATTGGATGAAGGAGCTTACTTCTGAGTCTTTTCTAATTTCTTTATCATTGGTCTTTGTTGGATTGTTTCCAGATGACTTTCTGGAAGAATGAGCTTTCACTTTGTTACCTTAACTGGAAGTCTTTCAATCTGTAACTTTATCAAGTTGGGGGGATTCAGTTGATCAGTGTTCCCTTCCTCCTCTCCATTTATACACATCCTAGCTATGAAATTCAGAGGTAAGTCATGGTGCCTCTCAGTGCTTCAGGTGGTTCTCTAAGACTAAATTTCTGTGTCAGTGGAGAAAGTTCCCTTAATAAGATTTCTGGCTGGGCAGTGGGAAAACCTGTCACTATCAAAAGTTTCTTTCCTTCTTTTATTTGATGTTTCTCCTGATCATTTAGAACCCATTGGAGATGCTATTTGACTACTCACACAACTTAGATAGATGGGGGTCAACAACTCTATTTCTTCTAATGAGAGGGAAGACCACTAGGTTTTGCTATGTCTCTTGCAAAGATCCTCTAGAACTTAGCGTCTGTCCTGCCTCCAGACTCTTTGCAATGTCATCTGATCTATTGATACAACCATAGGAATTCTGGGCTTTGCCATCTGCCCTGATTTTGCACTCATAAAACTTCCATGCCTTTCTATCCTATCTGCTTCCCAATTTTCGTGTATTTTCTCTTGCAGTTAGAGTGCGAACTCCTTAAAAGAAGAGAATGTCTTTCCCCCCCTCTTTGTATTATTAAAGCTTAACACAGGGCTTCATATATAGTAGGTACTTAATAAGGTTTTTTTTTTTTTTAATTAATTGACTCATTCATTCACTGCAAGCAAATCTCAGTTCCATACCTAAATAGATAAGATAAAGGATCATACTTATTCTGTTGGGATATGCCTTTATTAAGAAAGTTTCTGTTTCATATTTCCTTTTAAAGTATTTATATCTTAACCTGTAGTTATTGTTTTACTGGCGACTTATAGCAATTTTTTTCAGGCAGCTTTTAGAGTTACATTTCAAGCAGCATTTGGCAGAAAGTCACCCTCTGAAGGCATATTCTCCCCATTTAATAAATATTGCTGAACTGCCTTGGTTGCAAAAGGGGGAGGAAGTACAAAGTCCTTGTAAAAGATGAAAACTTCTTACTGAAAGCCAGTAATCTTTGAACCCTGTGAGTTATTTCATTAAACCGTGTTTGGCTGTTTTCTTGATAATACTTTTTAAACTTTAAAAACACGGTATTTAGATCCAGTGGTGTGCAGCTGTCTCCATCAGCCTACAAAAAGGACATTCTGGGGTGTCATTTTCATGACCCTATAGTTTCCCTAGTTAACAGACTTTTGAATTTGCAGATTGATCAAATTAGACATTAGATTAATGCCCTGATTAATGAAATCATCTACAAATTAAATTCCTTTATAATCAAATTAACTATATCTAAAAAACCAACAAAAAGTATATCAAAAGCAACTCTAAAAACCACAAATCAGGGAAGCAGTGTTACAGTATTGGTGGCTCAATAGCAATTGCTTCTGGCAAACCACCCTCTTGTCAGACATTCAAGACAAAAGCACTTTGGTCAGAAGTTTCTCTCTTTCCTGAAACAGAGGAACATATTATGCAATCAGCTAAGTTTTTTTTTTTTTTTTTTTTTTTTTTTTCCTCCCCTGGCCTCTCTTCCTCTTTTCCTACCTTTCCTTATTCTTAATCCCTTTCTATCTTTAGGAGTTTGGTCTATTCTCCTTTCTTCTTATCAAAAAAAGAAAGGATTTGATAGGGGCCACTACAGTCTGGTTATTGATTCACTCTCTACACTTTAGTATAAATTGTGTGTTATATACTATATGATCTCAGCCAGACATTTACAATTTAAGCCTTTTGTATCTAATTGTAGAATAAAAGGCTTTTTCCCTCAGTAAAAACACTGCAAGCATCAATAAGGAGGAGGGTAGAAGTCTTTGGTTGGGGGTGACAATGAGAAGAAACCCCAAATCATACTATTGTGATATATGAGGATGATCCTATGGTAAGCCGGTCTTAGGGGTCACTTGATGGCATAGAGGATAGAGTACTGGAATTGTAGTAAATAAGAAAATGTCAAATCTAGTCTCAGACACTTACTAGCTGTGTGTCCCTGAGCAAGTCATTTAATCTCTATCTGTTTTAGTAATGGACACAATAATATTACCTACTTCCCAGACTTGTGAGAATAAAGTGAGATATTTATAAACACTTTGTAAATACTTGGTATTATTTCGTCTTTAAAGGTTGACTGGGATGGTATGAAGTCAGAAAGGATGATCTATACTCTTCGGGTGTTCCTGTGCTCTCCTGATAATGATGAACTGAAGGCTACCCTCATTCTGCCTGCTCAGGACCCACAGACTTGAAGCTTCTTCTGGACCTTGGGATACACTTTACCTTAGCATAGTTTGCCCTTGTCTCCTCCCTTTTCCTTCCCCTGATTTCACCGAAGGAGAGATTTTTTACTTCTTCTCTTATTTATGACATCCTGTTCCACCCCCCTCTTCAGCCTAAAGCTTCTCAATCTATATTTTATATTTCCTGTAACCTTGGACACAAATTCTTTAAGTCTGGAATGATAATTTTCTGCTTTGACTCTTCTGTCCTGATTTTTGAGGTCATATTCTGAGGCTAGCTCTATTATTTGTGCCAGTGGTAATAGAGCCTCAGACAACAAAATGTATGATTTGAACCCGTTCTTTGGAGCGGTGGTTTGGCATAGTGGATGGAGTTCTGGGCTTAGTCAGGAAACCTTGGGTCTGGGGCCCTCATCAGACCAGCTCTGTGAGTCCAACGAATCAAGGCCCTTCTAAACTTCATCACTAACTTGGGGATAATGCTGATGATGATATCTGTCTTGCAAGGTTGTTGTGAAGACCAATAAGATGATCAATGTAAAGTGCTATGCAAAATTTAAAATGCTGAATAATTGTTAGCTATTAGTAGTAGTTCATAGAAGTGGATTGTAATTCATTTTAGGGACCCTGAAGCTTCAGACTGGAGGAATTTTTAGATGAAAATATATTACTAAGGAAGGAGTGGAACCTATTGGCAAGGTGTGATAAACATCTGGAAAAAAGAAGAAAAGTTATGAAATATCCGAAACTGTGCTTGGAATAAAGGTTTCCCTCAGGCACTGAGAGAAATTCATGTTATAGCAACAACATTACTGTTCAGTCATGTTCCACTCTTTGTGATCCCATTTGAATTTTCTTGGCAGAGATATAGGAATGGTTTGCTGTTTCCTTCTCACTTTACAGATGAAGAAACTGAGGCAAATAAGGTTAGTTGACCTGCCCAGGATCACACAGCTAGAAAGTGTCTGAAGCTGGATTTAAACTAAATTCCTGACTCCAGGCCTAGTGCTCTATCCTCTGTGCAGCCCAGCTAACAATAGTAACAAATAAAATTTATGTAGTATTTTAAAATTTCATTTGTCTCATTTAATCCTCATCACAGTCTTTGAGGTAAATACTATTATCATCTACATTTTTCAAATGAGGAAACTGAAGTTGAGAATTAAGTGACTTGCTCAGGATCATTCCTCGAATTAGTAGCTGAAACAGGCCCTCCTGACTTTAAGCCCAGCACTGGGTGCACTATGCCATTTAGCTGCCTTCAGTACAGAGAAGAGAGGACTGGAAATAGTCAGGATGTGTGAAAGCAAAGAGAGAGATCTAAAACTGGGAAGGTGCTGCCAAATTCTGGCAATGTTGCAAAAACACCCCGGGATTACAATTCCAAACATGCTTTAGGTCTAATTGCCATCTATCTTCTGTTGAAAAAAAAATCCTTATTTTTATCAGTACTTTTTGTTTTTGCAATACATTTGTTTCTAAACACATCCCTTCCTTCCCTAGTGAGTCATTCCTTGTAAGAAAGATTTAAAAGATAGAAAAACAATTAAACAAAATAATTCATTAACTATGTCATATAATATATATATAATTACCACACCCATAATCCCTAATGTGTACAATGGAGGGAGAAGACTGATTGTCTCAAATCTTTTTCTGGAGCCAAGTTTGGTCATCATGATTATATCATGTACAGTTTAAAAAAATTATCTGTTCATAATCATGATTATGTTTTTCTTGGTTCTGCTTAATTTTGCATCAGTTCATATAAGTCTTACTATGCTCTTTTGAAGTAGTTGTTTTTTGGGTCATATTCTTGCTATCTATCTTAATGTTTACAATTCCTCTTCCAAGGACATTTTTCTGTGGAAACATCTTTGAGAGTAAATTTGTTTTTGTTCTTTTTTTGTTTTGTATTTTTTTTATTGTGAACTTAACAAATCTCCATAAACATGAATATTTCTATGTAAAAAGAACAATGAGAGGATTGTATACAAAAACAACAATCCCTATTGCAGCTTTTAAGAAATATATTTTAAATTTGATATTATTACTGTTGTTCCTTCTGAACTTAATTCTGCTTCTGTGTGCTTTAAAAATGTTTTGTTTTGTAATGAAAATGAGAGGAAAACAGTATAGGAATTTGTATCTAACTTTGTCAGAATACACTCTGGGTGAAATCCCATTTCACTTCAACTACCATCAGGGTTATACTAGTTCTAAATAGTTTTGTTTTGTTTATTTTGAGTAACATATTGCTAGAGATCACACCCTCAGTTAATGGCTGGATGACTTTAGCCAAGTTTCCTCCTTTGTAAAATGAGGGGGTGAAAGGAAATGATCCCTAACATCCTTTTCCAGCCCTAATGTTCCATGACTTTATTACTCTATGACTATAGAATCAAGTGATGAAAGAGAATTGTGCTCCACCACTCACAAGGGAATCAACAAATGAAAAGAAATTATTTGAAACTTCTTGGTTTCATACCTTGGTAGTGTCTGGTGAAACCTATGGATTTGTTCTCAGAATGAAAATTAAAAATTATAAAATTAAATACATAGGATTACAAAGGATACTAATATTATTGAAATATTATGAACAAAATACATTTAAAAAAAAAGTTTCCCTGACCCCTGCTAGGGAAGTGTCATGTATATACCTTTATCTCAAACCTGTTTTTTCTCTTAACTGTTGGATCTTTTTGCGTTTCATTTGATTGTGTGGTTTGAGAGCATAAATGGGAGGTTTGAGGTGGGAAAGCTTGAGAGCAGATAAGGGCCCCAGCTTGATGGCAAAACAAAATAAGCCTCAAGTGAGATGCTTTGTGTGGTGTACTGTAAAGAATGCTGTTGGACTTGAGACTAAGGGATCTGGCTTGGAATCCTGGTTCTGCCACTTGCTGGCTCTGCGAATATAAGCAGATTCCTTAACCTCTCAATTTCTTTTTTTTTTTTCCTCAGTGAAATGAGGATAACAAATACTTGAATTATTTCCCTCATGGGCTGTTGTGAAGGAAGTGCTTTGTATGTCTGCAAGGGCTAAAGACATGTGATTTGTTGTTGTTATGATCAGTTCAGCTGAAGCTCACCTTTCTTTATCTCTTCCTTACCTAGGATACTATCAATACACATTTAAGAGTTTTCATGTTGGAGTGGCAGGTGACCAATTTTGGTTTTGCATGACTATATTTTGTATGTATTTGAAGGGGTCTGTGATCTTATTGATTTGGGAGACTTCTTCAAGGATTTAGATCACAACTTTCTATGTCTGCTCAGCCTGTACAACTCTGTTGTGTACCCTTCCAGAAGTTCAATCACAGAGGGTCCATTCCAAGTACTGGAATTCTTCCTCTTTGTATTTAAATGATTTATAATTATTATCTGTTACCAGATCAAGAAAGCAATATCTCTATGGGCCTCTGAGAGGTCAAAATAGCTTTGATATTTTTTAGTAATATTTGCCTTAAAAGATTTTTATCTGTGTTGAACACCTATAACATGCCAAATGTTTTAGTACAAAAGGAATAAAATATACCCTTCTTACCTTCTGGAAACTTACCCTTTACCAAGGAAGACAAAACATTTATGACATGTGCAACTAGGGAATATATTTATAAAGTGATTCATATAAACAGATAGCATGTGTTGTTATTGTTCAGTCATTCAGTTGTAACTCACACTATGTGATCCCATGGACTCTGTCCATGGAGTTTTCTTGGTAAAGGCACTGGAATAATTTGCCATTTCCTTCTCCAATGTATCCCCATTTTATAGATGAGGAAATAAGGTAAATAGGGGGTTAAATAGGGGATTAAACTTGCTCAGGGTCACACAGCTAGCAAACGTCCTACACCAATTTTGTTCAGATATTCTTGATCTGAATGCTCTATCTACTGCAGACCTGATGCTCTATCTACTGCACCACCTAGATGCTACCCATTATTATGTATAGGACAAATTAGGTACAGAAGTGTTTGGGACTGCTGTCCAGTAAAGGTCTAGATACCATCATGTGGAATCAATCAGGGATATAATTATTGATATCTATATACACTATCTATATATGCTCCAGTGCTATTCACTAAGGACTCACCAGATAATATGCAACGGATATAATAGAAGTGACCTCATAGAATTGTTTGAAACTCAGGCATAGCAAAGTGGTAGACCAAGGTCATACAGCTAGTAAATGTCAAAAGCAGGGCTTAAATCTGTGTCTTCTTAACTCTAGTATTCTTATTTGCCTAGAAAACCCCATTTTCTGTATAGTATTTTCTATCCAAAAAAAAATATCTCAATTTATCTAAAAACTTGACTAAGGTCTATTAGCAATCGTTAACTGATGGATGTAGGAAAAACTATTTGCATTGAAGACTCCAGTTATCTGTTGCTTATAAGATTCATTTAAAACATATTCTTTTGAGCTGACATTGCTACATTTCACCAAGACTAAGCTATGGAGAGAAAGATTTATTAAATAGCTCTAAACAATTTTTCTTTCCTTTTTCATTTTCTAGATTTTTTCTTAAATCTGGGAATAATAGTCAGATTCTCCTTGTAACATCTCAAAATGTAGCTTTAGAAACCCTAAAGTGAGGAATCAATAGTGTTGGCATTTTAGGTTCAATATCTAACTTTTGACTTTATATGGATTATCTCCAGTCTTAGGCGCTGACCCTAAAACTCACAGCTCCATTTGGCTCATACTATCCCAACCCAGGGTTTACTCTAAGTCTTTGTCCAAATGTCTACAACTGTGAATAACAGGTTTTCCAGCTCCTTTAAATACATTTCAGGTTACTGAATCCCTGTACCAGAGAGATTTTAATCTTTAAAATACAACGCATTCATGGGACTCACTAAAACAGACAGAAAACACATATAATTTTCATAATAGTCCATAAAGAACTGAAATAATTCTCCTCTTCCTCTGAACTCTACTCTTCTTTATGGTCCTAAAGTTTTTTTTTTACATCAAAACACTGTTCCATGATTTGGATTCCCCTCATAATGTACCTTACCATGAATTTCCCAGCAGGATGACTGGGGAAACTCCATCCTTTTGGGAACTCCCATTTTCCCAGAGTTCTACACAGTATGATCTCTTTCTTCCCCCAAGAATTCCAGCATGTGGTTTCTGGCCCTTCCTTCCTGCAAGCCAAAGGTACTTATTGTTAGAGCAGTGAGCCCCTTCCCATTAGGACATACCATACGGATAACGCAGTAGTAGTAGAGAGTAAGGTCCAAATACCTGACTTTAGTCCCTTGCTGATCCTCCTCCTTCCAGCCTGAAAAGCCATGTAATTAATGTTTTTACTTTTGTAAGAATGTGGCCCTGGAAATTCCTTTTTTTTCCATAGAAAGACCAAATCCTCAAACTCTTGGGCTTACGGTTTCTCAAAAGATATTTCTTGAGGCTGATGTTTTCTAAGGAATCCTGGGCATTGTATAGAATGTTGGGCTTGGAATCAAAAAGAAAGGAGTTCCTATCTGACCTTTGATACTTCCTACATGTATTAACTTAGGAAAATCATTGAACCTATCTCAGTTTCCTCATCTGTAAAATGGAGATAATAATCTTCTCTACCTTACAGATTTGTTGGAAAGATCAAATGTGATTACATCTGTAAAGCACTTTGTATATCTTAAAATGTTGTATAAGTTATAGCTCTACACACACACACACACACACACACACACACACACACACACACCCCATACCACTGGGCTGCTTGAAAACTAGAGTCCAAAACTGCTAGAGAGCAATTCTTAGTCACTCTCAGTACTTGGACCTGTGTTTCCCTGCTCCGTGACTACCCTGTAGTTGAAAGGTCACTTTATGCTCCTCTGAGCCTGGGGACAAGAGTTAGATACTGGTAGACAGACACTACTATCATGTGAAGCTCTTTTGTGTTTCTTATTCCAAGATGGGTCCTAGGGTTCTCTTTCCAACCCCCACCCCCATCATGATTATAGAAGCAGTTCATAGTCAGGATCTCTCTGGAAAAAAAGTGAAAAGTTGAAGGAAAAACAGGTCTGTTAGTCTCTTTTATAGACTACCCCAAAGTAGGTAGCTTCTCCCAATAATTACCATAGAAATCCAAGCCAACCAGTTTAGCTGCAGTTGTGGAGCCTTAATTAGAAAATATCATTATTCCTATCAAAAAGCTATTCACATCCTTCATAGGGAGATATCCTTAAAGATCCTAACATATTAAAGGCAACAAGAATCAAGTTATCACTTATTGTGTTCCAGATACTGTGCTAGGTAATCAAAATGCAAATATAAACAGTGTGTGTGTGTGTGTGTGTGTGTGTGTGTGTGTGTGTGTGTGTGTGTGTGTAGTCTCAGGCCTTAAGGAGATGACATTATAATGACTGAAGACAATAAATACATAAAAGGGAACTGAAAGGGAAGGAGAGAAAATAGGAGATCGAGGAGAAGGAAATTGGAAGAGCCAGACTCAGAGCTGGGTGAGGTATGAAAGAACATCTTCCTAAAAGCTCATCAAGTTGATCAGAGAGCTCCCTTGACCAACACTCTCAGAACATTTTGTTGTTGACTCTTGGTGACCCCATTTGGGATTTTCTTGGCTAAGATACTGGAGTGGTTTGCCAATTCTTTCTCCGGCCTATTTTTACAGATTAGGAAACTGAGCAAACAGGGCTAAATTAGTGTTGCCCAGTTAATAAATGTCTGAGGCAAGATTTGAACTCACAAAGATGAGTCTTCCTGACTTTAGACCCAGCACTCTCTCCACTGCATTATCTAGCTACTCTTCTGAGAATATAGGATCCTATTAACTTTTGGGGATGCCATATTACACTGCCCACTTATATTGAGCTTAAATCTCCAGATCTTTTTCCTTACCAGTTGTCATATTTCACCCATCTTATTATATTGAAATTGTGCATCCCTTTACCTTGAAATACAAGAAACTATATTTCATTTTTTTATTTATATGGATAAGGGACAGGAGGTGGTAGATATCATTTGGTATAAATAACTGGCCTTATATGGAAGTATTCTCAAGATAGTGTAGCTTAAGAGAAAAGCCTGCTGTCCCCAAATATTTTCCTACTGACCTATCACACTGGTTGCAGTTCCACCATGAGAAAGTCATTCCTTTGGATTAAGACTTTACCTCCAGAGTTCCCTCATTGAAATGTGAAGACCCCTAGGAAGAGAAGCATATTTAGCCCTTGTCATCCAGTCATACCTTAGCAATAGATTTGTTAATGAGATTGTTTCCCCACTTGTTATCCCGAAGGGACACAGGACAGAAATAAGATTAAATAGTAGTGGGGGAGGGAAAGAGGGCTGTACTTGGAGCAAAGAAAGTACAGATCATCATAAGGGCTTTGGAGTTACTGGTGTAATTTGAGTTGTGAGAAGGAGGTATTGAAGAAAGTTAATGCATTTTCTAATTTTCCCAATGGCCAGACTTTTTGACTCACTGTGGTGATTGTGCCAAATATGTTTAGTTGGTGTATGGGTATAGCTTCTTTGGACACTGTCTTTTCTGGAAAGCTGTCTTTGATGGAACCTAGAATCCAGGGCTGAAGGTCATTCTTAATGAAGGGCTCATCCCTGGATATTTGGCTTGGTTAGGGAGACTGTCGTAGTTCATGTGTTCTGACTGCCAAATGATCTCACACTTTGTGGGAGGGAAAAAAGGGGGAGAAGGGTAAAGGAGGGATGTCTCATAAGACCTTAGATTCAGCACTTAAAATTATTTTGGAGCTTAGAGAGGAGAAACCAGAAGGATCATTCCTGAAAAAGACCTCTGTTTATTTATGCAGGCTGCTTGCTCTTAGTTGAGGCTAGATGTGAGAATGAGGGAATGGGGCTGGAAGGGTGGCTGCTCCATAAGAGCAGTCATTACAATATATCCTAAGAAGGCTCAGAATGACAGATGCTGTGGCTTCATTACCATCAACTGAATCATGAGAGCGGTGGTTTGGCCAGAGAGTTGGGTGCCAAATCCTTAGGTTTCTATTCCTGGCACAGTTGCTAACTCACAGAGGCATATTAGATAAGGCTCTTAACTTTCTAGAGACTCTGTTAAGCCATCTGTAAAATACTCCCTACCTCTTAGTAGGTGACAGGAAGCTTTTATTAATTAGTGTTTAGGAAGTACTCAGAGGTCCTCAGATAAAAGCTTCTCTGTCAATTGCTAAGTATTTCCCATGATTAATGGGAGCCAAAGCTGCACATTCCACCTGATGCATGCTCATTAAAATTCACAAGAATGGGGATTATTGGAGTCTATTATTTCATATTCTGATGACCTTAGCATATTGATTGGAAATATCATGACCTCCCAGTGTCTTCCCTGCTCCTTTTCTACTGTAATGTTTTACCTTATCTACCCCACTAGATTTAAAGCTCCTTGGGAGGAAGGAATAGTGTCTCCTACATACAATTTTGTATTCTGCACTCATCAGCACACTATATTACATTTAGTATTTAGTATAAGTATCACAATGTTTACTGAGTGAAATGCCAAAGACCCATCCATTATGTTCTTTTTAGTCATCAAGATTTCTATCTGTCCTCTTTCAAACCCACTAATAGTAATCCAGTATTTACTAGTATATCCATCACTTTGATTATTTCATTCCTTGACCATCAATAGCTACTTCCCCATTGATTACTCCTGGGTAGCTAGATGTGGGGTGGAGAGAGTGCTGAGTCTGGAGTCTGGAAGATTTATCTTCCTGAGTTCAAATTAGCCTTCAGACACTTACTGGCTGTATTACTCTAAGCAATCACTTAACCCAATTTGCCTCAGTTTTTTCATCTATAAAATGAGTTGGAGAAGAAAACCGAAAACCACTCCATTATCTTTGCCAAGAAAATACCAAATCAGGTTCCAAAGACTCAGAAAATAAGGAACATCAACAACTTTGACTATTCAATAAACTTCTGATTCTGACTTCCCAAACATATTTCCAGCTTCATACTCTTATGATATGGTATTCCAGCTAAACAACCAAACTTCTCTTTGTCCTATATCTTTCTCCAATCTCTATTTCTTTTCTTGGGAAGTCCTCCTCATCTAAAACAGATTTTCTCTCCTTTCCTCCCCCTTCTTACTTCTGCTCTCCCTCATGTGAAAGTGAGCTTTCCTCACTCAGATTTCTTTTGGTACTTTGCCTGATCCTCTCCTTTGTGCATATCCTCCCTCCCTATTTCAGTTACTTGTATACATATCTTTCTTTCTTTTAGATTGTAGGTTTCTTTAGAATAAGATCTGTATCCTGTCTGATAGTATTAAACCTTTGTTGTTTGGTTGAATTGAATTAATGTATAACAGTCAAGGAGCTCTATCTAGTCTATGATTCCCTTATCCCATCAATAATAATAATGATAATGAATCATAATTAGCTAGTAATAGGTCATTCCATGGAGACTGAACTTGCTATTTACTTGAATCGTTTATGATCTGAGCATCCTAGGGACTAAGGGTACCTCCAAGGCGAATCCCTCAAGTCCCTGGCACTGATAAGCAATTCTCTGGTCAAAACTTATGGTGGAATGAAACATATGGTTTCATTTGGACGCAGGGAGCAGGACAGGAGCCATCTCCAGTTACAGAGACCTTTTGACAACTGTGGCCTATGGCAGAATGCCTAATGCTGCTAGTCCCCTTCTGGTTCACTGATGTTCTGGTCTTTTCATGCCAATTTTAATTTCCTAGTGTGTTTTGAACACAGACAGTCTCTGGCTTACTCTTGGTGTAACTTTTCATAATTTTTATATCACTTCTATTCCAACAAATGTCTGGACCAGGGGGTTGTAATCTCAGGAGACCCCCCATTGCATTCTTGGGGATAGCTGGCACTCTCAGGGAAACAATACAGGAGGGAGGAATTGAAAGGAAGATTTCAGAGGCTTGATATCCCTTTAGAACTGGTAGGAGAAGGGAATAATTTATGTAGTGCTCACTATGTGTCAAACACTGTGCTAAGCACTTTACAAATATTTTCTTTAATCCTCACAACAACCTGGGAGGTAAGTGCTATTTATTATGCCCAATTTACAATGGAAGAAACTGAGGCAGTTAATGGTTTAAGAGATTTGACCTAAAGTCACATAACTTGTAATTATCTCAGGCTATATTTGAACTCAGGTCTTCTTGAATATAGGCCCATCACTTTCCCCCATTCCACCTTGCTGCCAAGTGACCCTTCCAGGATCATACAGCAAGTAAGTGGAAAGAATTTCTCATGTTGAATTTCAGGTCTTTCTGACTCCAGGTCCAGTGCTCTATCTATTGAAGCACGTAGTTTGCCTCATGATAGGTGATGAGCAAGCATGATAGGTGTTGATTATTCAAGAGTAGGGAAAACAGCCTTTCTAGTCTATTTAACAAATGTTGGTCTCTTTTTTCATGTTTTCAATTAGGAAAAAATAATATTTACTTTAAAATAAGATAAATTTACTTTTCAATAAAAAATTAAAAAAGGAGAAAAAACTATATAAAGGTATCTTTGTAAGGTAACAAATCTTCCTTATTTGTTGAATGGGAACCATTCAACATTAGTTGTGTTGCTGTCATAGAATTCAGAAAAGTTGTGGTCCATTGGAAGCAGTATATCTACAACACATCTATGGTCATTCTGTTGGCAAACTTCTTCCATATAGAACTTTGAAGTTTGAAAAATACTTTATAGATATTATTTCATTACTTAGCTTCCTTGTTTGGTGTGTGTGTGTGTATGTGTATGTGTATATGTGTGTGTGTGTGTGTGTGCGCGCGCGTGTGTGTGTTTAAATGTAAAATTGAACCCTTCTCTCATTTCTCAGCAAGATAAGAATAAATATTGCTATTGGAAAGAGGGCAAAGGGAGAGACAATCCGGCATTGTGCATGGAGAACTAATATCACAATCCAGAAGGTCTAGGAGTCAAGAAGGTCTGGGATGTGGTCTTTGACATATTCTGGTAATGGGATTATGGGCAAGTTACTTAAATTCTTAATGCCCTAGGCAGCTTTCTGAGACTATAAGTCTCCTTACCCCAATGAAATCACATGCCAAATCCAAAAGGGGAAAAAAAAGGGACTTAGAATTATGGTGGAGAGAACTATTCCTTTAAATGTCTTCATTTGGACTCAATTGTCATTTGGAAGTTAAATTGCATCAACCCGTGGGAGAGAGGAACTGTATGTAGGGAAGTCATTTGAATGGATTTTATTTCCTTGGCAAATTACAAGTGATACAGTGTTGATATAATTAGGTGCTGTTTGCAAGACACTGCCTGTACCACGCCATCAGAGAATCCGATTTCATAAAATGAGTCATTTTCGGGGTCCTTTCTGCCCACTCTTGCAGCTGGCAGAATTTAGCAAGAAATTTCTCTATGGGGTCTTTGATTTTCTCTTTCCCTCCTGCTTTCCATTATTTCATTGTCTCTAGCTTGAACTCAGATTTGCAAAGAATGAACAGGAGGGGGAGACAAATCTGCACTTTTCGTAGCTTTCACAGAGTCTTCCCTGAAAGTACCAAATGATGCTGGCTCTTCTTAATTTCTGATAGGGACTTTTCTGTCTCAAATGCTTTTTGGCCCGGTTCCCACTCGTGCTGCAGAACATGCTATTTGCAAAGCTGCAGCAGGTTCCCTCCCCCTTTACCTTCCAGGCACTTTGAATATGTCTCACAGAAGGTCCTGCCTCCCTTGCCAGCAGTGGTCCTTGTGAGCCAAAGAGATATCTTACTGTCTTGGTTCAGAGGTTCGGCTTGTGACATACTTACCAGGGATTGCCCACCAGCACTCTGCAGCCCACAAAGTAATCACGCCTATCTAGAAGGGGAAACAAGTACCAGGGAAGGCTATGTGATCTTTGTTGCCTCTGAAATAGGATGGGATTGGACTGGATCCCTTCCATCTCTACCTATTATGCCTTTGATTTCTGGGAGCTAGAATCTGTCCATTCACAAGCCATGCTAATTATAGATTCTTGCTTGCTTAAAGGGCTTTAGAGTCATTGATTCTGGCCTCCTCATTGTATAGATGAGGAATGGAAGATTCTTCTTTTTAGTTAAAAAATGTTATTTTAAATTTATAGACTAAAACAAACATTTCCATGACATAGTTCAATAAAAAATGGTTGTACATGAAAATGCAAATCTACTGTGCACAACTTGCTATTCCTTTCAAATATATTATATAATTATTATGTAAATTTCTTTTTTCCTTCCTTTTCCCTTTACTTTAGAAATAGCTATCATTAGGCAAATATATATATAAACATACATCCACATATATATTTGTGTATACACAAATATATGTGTGTGTATGTAAAATTATGCTATATATACTTCTATTTATCAGTTTTTTCTCTGGATGCAGATAGCCTCCTTTTTTCAGAATCTCCCTTTCCTTATAAAAAAAGGAGATATGAAGAAAGATGCTATCAAAGCCATGATTCTATGTGCTAATACAGTAGGGTAAAAAATTCAGGTCTCCTGACTGTTCAATGCTTTGTCAGCTCTTAGCAGAATTGTAGAGTTAGCAATATCCTCAGTCTTCCCTTTCTCTGCCCTTCCTTCCTCTTTATGGTTTAACCTGCCTTGCCCTCTTCCTCCACTACCCTTTTCTTTCAGGATCTAAATAATTTCCTTCCCCTTTCAAAACTTAGTCTCAGGAAAAAACTTCATTCCTTTATACCTCAGTTGGAGATTACATCAGTTTGTTGCCTTTTTCTAGAGTTATCTTTAGTTTAAGGTCATCATCTGTCTCTAGTCATAGATCAACACAATAGATTTAGAGCTAAGAGGAACCCTGGGGTCTTCTAGTCCTATTGCCAGAGAGGGTGACCTGCCCAAGGTTATACAGGTGGGAAGGGATGGGAGCTAGGATTTCAGTCCAAATCTTCTGGCTCCAATTCTAATGTTTGCTTTATTTTATTATGATGCCTTCCTGCAAAAAGCTTCTATCTGACAGCAGGTAGAAAGAGGTATTTTTTGGCAAGATAGATTAGAAGATCCCACTGAAATCACAGTAGGTATCTGGCTTCTCATTGTACCTATGTCAATGACTTGGGCCCAGACAACCATGCAGGTAGAGCTCAGCAGGCCTGTTCTAGCTTAAAGTGTTTGTGTCTGTTTTCATGAGTTATTGATTACCTGGCTATCACGGGAGCAGTGGACCACCCACAAGACCACAGCTGCTCATAGAGTGAATCTGCCTATTAGTGGAACTTAGTAGAACAGTGTCTGCCCATCCACCTGACATCAGGTGCTATAAGAACCAGTAGATGGATGCCTTCCATCTGTTGGTTATTGGCTCTGCATATCTGGCTGTTTCAGCTCACTGAGGTCAGCCAAAATAGCAGCATAGAGCTTAGATGGCACCTGTAGCATGAATGACAAGATCTCAAGAACTGGTTCTTGTAGCTATGTGTACCTTTTAAGATTCTGTGGGTATCTCATGTGCCTTTCTTAGCATCAGAGAGTTTGATTACTGAACAGGTTTGTCTGTTCATTTCCCCTAGAATATTGAGTCATTTTGTGTAGTCCTCTGTGGGCTGTCAGGAATTGGTAGGTTTGGAGAATAGGAATGGTGTTGATTAAGGGGTGTGCTATCAGAGTGGTGGTCTATATTAATTTGCTTACAGACTTGCACTTGAGGGACATCAGCTCACATTGATCTTTGGGTCAGAATACCCAATTTGAGGTCCAGTTCTACAACTTTTTAGCTGTATGACCTTAGACAAAATGATTAACCACCCTGAACTTCAGATTCCTCAACTGTAAGATGGGAACTGATTTGCTTATTATGAAGAAAGTTCTGTAAGCCTTAAAACACTATGGAAATGTGAGTAGTATTCACAGAATTCCAAAATTCTAGAGTTCCTTCCAAAGGACCTGTTTAAAAGGGCCATCTAGTTCAACCTATACCTCATAAAGAATCCCTCTATAACATCCCTAAAAGTGGACAGAGAGACTTCTTCAATGAGAGGGAATCCACTACTGCTTGTGGCAATCAATCTATGACAATATTAGAAAGTTCTCATCCCCTTTCTCTTTGAAAATCTATCCATTGCTCCAGTTCTGACTTATGATAATGTATACTTGATTGGATTTCTGAGAAATGGGAGGATGATACTGCCTCTAGAGTAAGAAGGAAGGTGAGGGAGGGGAAAGGTTTTGGGGAAAAGATAATGAGTTCTGTTATTACATTATATGTATATTATGCACATCTTATATATATATATACACATTATATATACATATATATATAATGGGATACATATGGGATATGCTGCAAACTTCACCATATATATATATATACACATACACATTCAAATACATATACACATACACATATATATAAAATGTCTGGCTCTGGGTAGACTCCAGACAATGTTCTAGGGCATGACACTAAGGTATCTGTAGTCATAATAGGAAGGAAGAGGGTAATTCCAAATGTGCATTGAGGTCAACAAAGAGAAAAACCTACATTTTAATATTCTAGTGGCTCCTTTTTTGTTTTGGTCCTCAAGTGAGTTTTTTATGGGAAGTGAGTGACTCCAGGGTTATTGTGAGTATCCTTCCTGTTATGTTACAGATATAATGTCCAGAAACTAATGTTTCTGGGAGATATATAGTTAAGTTGAAGGCACAGGCACCCCTCTTCCATTCTTCCCCCAGCTCAGACTCTAAGTTTTTGGAATTTCCTGAAATCAATTAAGAATTATAACCTTGTTGATCACATTATTTCACATAGAAAGTATATTATTCCATGTTGCATATATTCTTTTTTTTTTCTTTTCTTTTTGCTGTGGGAATTGGGGTTAAGTGACTTGCCCAGGGTCACACAGCTAGGAAGTGTTAGGTGTCTGAGCCCACATTTGAACTCAGGTCCTCCTGACTTTAGGGCTGGTGCTCTATCCACTGTGCCACCTAGCTGCCCCTGTTGTGTATATTCTTATCCACAGTTGATGTGTGGGTTGGTTTTTGCCAAACTGCTTTAAATTCTTCCTTTTAAAATCTTTGTTATTGGGGAGAATGGAAGGACATATTTAGGAAAAAAATTAGAAAAACATATGATATAAAAACAAAATAAATCAACAAAAAAGAAAATATAATGAAAAAAAAATTATTCCAGATAAATGGTTAAGGTGATGTATATAAATGTATCGCACATATATATACAGCCACATAACTCATACACTTGTAAAACACACACAGAGGAATATATGAGATTACCTGGTGTAGTGTAAGAAGAGAGGACTAGGATTTGGAAGACTGGGTTCAAATGTAACCTTGTTGGCAAGAAACTTCAATTCTTTGGGCCTCATCTGTAAAAGGAAGGGAATGATCTTTAAGAACCCCTCCCACTTCTAAAATTGCATGTATGCACATACTCATTTTTCTTAAATGTTCTTAGAAGTGGATGGAACAACACTAGCTTTTTTTTTTGCAAAACCCACAGAATTTCTGCCTGAATAAAACATGGATACAGAGCCCCCCCCCTTTTTTTTGATATGTCTGGTGACAATAACATGAAGAGCCCAGAGGGGCTAAGCTCTGACACTCTCTTCTCCCAGTCTGCAAGCTTTCCAAGGCACACCAGAGCCTCTAGTGTGAACCTGCACAGCCGGAGCTGAAATGAGCCATTCAGCTGATTAGAACAAGAGCAACTCTGAACAGATGGGATATGCTGCAAACTTCACCGAACATGCTCTTACCCTCTTTGCCATTACCAAATCATCCCAACCAGATGGCACATCTCTGGGCAGTGTTATCGCTGTGGCCTCATGAGGTTCACTTGGTTAGGGCTGGGTATTTAGATGCATGTGTAAATTCCAGATGTCTTCACTTCTGTATCAGTGGCAAGAGAGTGAGTGTGTCATTTTAGGGGAAGAGAGAACAATTCATGCAGTGGAGAGGGAACAACATTTTCTCCTGACTTCTGGAGGTAAGAGGCAAGGAGGGAGATGCTTTCCATTGATTTGGGCAGGAGGACGTGCCTATGTGCCAGTTTAGTGTGGGCATGTGAAGGCACTGTTTCCTTTCTTCCTGCCCTAAATGTCTTTCCCCCATCTTCCTTTTCTTCATTGCTCAGGGCTTGGTCATTGTTAGGGTCCTGATTGACTCAGAGCGAGTGTAAGTAGGAATTGTTTCTGTTTTGGCCAGAAACCCCTAGGGTCTCCCCCCCCACCTCTTTCTCTCTCTCCCTCTCTCTCTTTCTTTGTGTGTATATATATATCTATATCTATATCATATTATATATATATATATGTATATATATGTGTAGATAGGTAAAAGAAGCCATTCTCTGCCTCATTTCTTACCTAACTTTAATCACTGAATGGACATTGCCTCAGGTAAATTGAGACCTTAGTTTAAGAGTCATAGTCTGTACTGCACCCAGGGCCATCTTCAGTCATTCTGATCTATTTCTTGCAATGGGTCCAGATAGCTCCAGAGGAGAAAGTGATCTGATGACTTTGCACAGCCCTCCCTTACTTCAGTCCAAATCACTTGCATGTCATGGTCCTCTCCCTGATGTCATGGTGATGTAATATAACTTCTAGGGGAGACAGCAATGATTTTGAGGTTCCCTGATTTTGGGGGCTTCTGTTCTAACAATAAGTCAGTAATTTTAAATCTGGCTTTGGAGTCTGCCTCAGGGAACTCCCACACTCAATCAAAGAATAATCTGTCTGACTCTAAAGTCCTGACTTTGGAATCTCTGACTCCCAGATCCCCCAACCCCAACCTAAGAATACTGTTGTTCTAACAGTGTCTGTCAACAAACATTACTGTCTGTTGGTCAGTGATAACCAAATCCCAGAGATCACTCTCTGGGCCATAAAGTTAGCATATCTAGAACATGAAGAACTAGATAAATTTGTCCCTTTGCTTCTGTTTCTTTGTTAAATTCTCTTAAATCACTTGTAATGGTGTTACAATTACAATAAATTTTGCCTTTTGATTAGGAAATGGGTTCAACCCCAGTTTTTTTGGGTTCCTGTTTTTCCAACCTCAACAATGGGACTCTTCAAGAATGAAGGATAAACAAGAACAGCAACAACAACAGTTCAGAGCTTGGTGTCCTAGACCCATCCAGAGAAGGGTCCTCCTTGAGACAGATGGGCTTGGCTTCTGTTAGGTGCTAGAGAGCAGCCAGATTTAGCTTCTGCAGAGCTAGGACTCTCTGACCTTTCTCTGAATCTTCTCTACTTAGCCCAGTGCCTGGCACAGAGTGGGCACTTAATAAATGTTTATTGACAGAGTGGCTGGTAAGCAATGGTCTAGCATGTAACAGCAGGAACAGTCCCCAGGGAGCGAGGAGTCATGTTTTCATTCGGACATAGCTCCTCTTCACCTTCCAAACACACAATGTTCCTTAATCACTGAGAGTCCAGCTTCAAAGGCATGATCAGTAAGATGCATGAAAGTGCCAGGCTCTGAGATGCACTGATATATCTCATAAACCAGGATGCATAAATGGAGATGACACACAGCAATTTTTGTCATTTTGGTTAGGGCCCATCTCAGTCCCATTAGGTGTCTGCTTCCCCCCCCTGTGGGTTGGCATTTGGCTACCTTGCAAACCATCTGTTCAGTTTTCCTCTGCATTTCTTGCTAAGGGAACCATACTCTCATTCCATATTTCCAGACAAATTTTTCCCTTTCATATCAGAAAAAACAATGCTATAAGAGTGAAATAGCCCAGTGAAGATGTTGAATTGGTCTATGGTAACTGGATTCTGAAAGGTGGGCTGGGGGTGTTGGTGAGTGCAGAAAGAGTCAAGAACACAAAAGTAACAACACTTTCTTTTTATCCATTTTTATTCCTTTGATCATAACATTTGATATAGAGAGCATTTATAGCATGCTTACTATGTGCTATGCATTGTGTGAAGTGCCTCATTTGGTCCTGTATGGCACAGTATCGTCCACAAAAACACTCAGAGACTCTCAAAATAAGAAAAAGCAAAAAGGGGTTTATTATGATCTCACAAGAAAGGGCATCTTCCATCTGACAAGGTGTTTGTCAGCAAAGAAGTGCGAAGCATAAACTGTGAAACACAAGATTAAATAGGTCCCTGTACAAAAAAGTCCCCAAAGCACCTTCCCCCCCTTTTCTCCCATAGCTTGGGGGAGTCCAGGCTTATATTTTGATCTCAGAAATCTAACCCAAAAGCAAAAGAATGCAAGTCAATAATAAAACTCTTAATTTAAGTTTCCCTAGAGAACTTCTATACAAGCAGATATCCTCAAATAAGAGAATTCAAAGCCATCATCACCTTTAAAAGAAGTACTTAAGTGCTAAATAAGAGCTGGTGGGAAAACTGGAGGGGACAAACACCTGCAACTTTTAGTTATAGGTCTATTGGTTATTATGAAGTCTTAAGTCACAATTAAAGTTTAGTTTAAGGTTATATTCCTACAAGAGTGTTTTTACTCAGTTAATTCCATACAATCCTTACAACAAACCTGGGAAGTAGATGCTATTATTATTCCAATTTTCCAGTTGGGAAAACTGATGTTAAGTGACTTGCTCAGGATCCCATACTTAGTGTTTGACAACAGATTGAAATCAGATCTTCTTGATCCCAAGGCCCAGAACTCTATACACTATATCACCCATTTGCCTAACCTGGAAACTTGTCTTTATTTATTTATTTATTTTTATTAAAGTTTTTTTATTTTCAAAACATATGCATGCATGATTTTTCAACATTGACCCTTGCAAAACTTTGTGTTCCAATCCCCCCTTCTCCTATCCCCTCTCTTAGATGGCAAATAATCCAATATATGTTAAACATGGTAAAATATATATTAATTTAATATGCATAAATATTTATACAATTATCTTGCTTCACAAGAAAATCAGATCAAAAAGGAAAAAAAATGAGAAAGAAAATAAAATGTGAGCAAAGAACAACAAAAAGTGAGAAAATGCTATGTTATGATCCACACTCAGTTCTAGAAACTTGTGTTAAGAAGGATGTGTCCACTGTCATTGCCCCATTATATTATTGTGAATCACTGGGTAAATGAATATGGTCCTATTGTGAAACTTGTGAACCCCAAGGCTAGAAGCCAACTAGGAAGTCATAATATGGGGATGGTAGTTATAGTATTATAAGATTTAGAGCTGGGAGGTTTATTTCACTGAGAAACTATTTCTCTCAGTAGGCCACTTCCTGATTAGGAAGATAGTGAAGTTTGGGGTACAGAGTCTTGTTTTTTATTTAGCTTTCTATGGTTTGGGGCTAGGGAGTGTTTAGGGGCTAATTTCCAAATCAATAAAGGGTAGTAGTTGTTTCCCAGACCAAAGTGATTCTCAGATCAATTGGAGGTGGGAGTTTCCCTGTGGGAACCAGATAGGAGGGTGAGCATGGGTTGAGATTCAGGCAGGGATCATTTTTAGGAATTTTCCCGGGCCAGGTGGCCCACCCTCCACAAAGATCAGGGGGACACAGAATCCTATTACATCATGCTCATATGTGTCTAACCATTCTTTTTTTGTTTTTTTTAAATTAAAGCTTTTTATTTGTATAACATATGTATGGGTAGTTCCCCAGCATTGATCTTTACAAAGCTTTCCATTACAAATTTTACCCCCAGTCCCCTCCCCTCCCCTAAATGGCAGGAAGTCTATGACATGTTAATAATGTTGAAATACTTGACAAGTTATGCAAGAAAAATCCTATCTACAAGAAAAAAAAATCAGAGAAAGGAAACACAATGCAAGCAAATATCAATAGACATCATGAAAATGTTACGTTGTGGTCTATATTTCATAGCCCTCTCTCTGGGTGTATATGGTTTTCTTCAGTGAACAATTGGAACTGGTTTGAGACAATTCTTTGTTGCAGAGAGCCATGTCCATCAGAATTGATCATCATGTAATACTGTTGTTGCTGTGTATAATGATCTCTTGGTTCTGCTCACTTCGCTCAGCATCAGTTCATGTAAGTCTCTCCAGGCCTCTCTGAAATCGTCCTGCTGGTCGTTTCTTATGGAATAATAATATTCCATAACATTCATATACCATAATTTATTCAGCCACTCTCCAATTGATGGGCATCCCTTCAGCTTCCAGTTTCTAGCCACTACAAAAAGGGCTGCCACAAACATTCTTGCACATGTGGGGCCCTTTTCCTCCTCTAAGATCTCTTTGGGATATAGGCCCAGTAGAAACACTGCTGGATCAAAGGGTATGCACAGTTTGATAACTTTTTGAGCGTAGCTCCAAATTGCTCTCCAGAATGGTTGGATCCGTTCACAGTTCCACCAACAATGTATTAGTGTCCTAGTTTTCCCACATCCCCTCCAACATTCATCGTTATCTTTTCCTGTCATTTTAGCCAATCTGACAGGTGTGTAGTGGTACCTCAGAGTTGTCTTAATTTGCATTTCTCTGATCAATAGTGATTTGGAGGAACTTTTCATATGACTAGAGATGGTTTTAATTTCATCATCTGAAAATTGTCTGTTCATATCCCTTGACCACTTATCTATTGAAGAGTGGCTTGAATTCTTATATATATATGAGACAATTCTCTATATATTTTAGAAATGAGGCCTTTATCAGAACCATTAAATGTAAAGATGATTTTCCAATTTGATGGTTCCCTCCTAATCTTGTCTGCATTAGTTTTGTTTGTACAGAAACTTTTTAACTTAATATAATCAAAATTATCCATCTGGTGTTCAATTAGGAGTTCCAGATCTTCTTTGGACATAAATTTATTCCATCTCCACAGGTCTGAGAGATAAACTATATTATGTTCCTCTAACTTGCTTACAAAGTCCCTCTTTATATCTAGATCATGAACCCATTTAGATCTTATCTTGGTATGTGGTGTTAGGTATGGCTGACCATTCTTTTTCAATCAGCTTTCCTGGATCTTCATCTAGGTCATGTACACTTATTATGAGTATAATAATTAGCTTCTAAAGACAAATTTCCAGGTTAGTCAGCTAGCTTAAAGGACTGTGTCCTGGGCTTTTTTCTCTTCTCCCTCTATACCAATTCTTTTGGTGATCTCAAGTCCTATGGGTTCAATTATCATATCTAGTCTAGTTATTCTTAAATCTGCTTATCCAGTCATCTTCTCTGCTGACCTCCAGTCTTGTACATCCAACTGCCTACTAGGAATCTCAAAATGGATGTCTTAAAATCAAAATGTCCCGAACTGAATTTGTTGTTTTTTCCCCAAGCCCTCCCTGTTTTCCCTATTATCATCTTAATCCCCCACTCATAAACTAGGAGTTATCCTTAATTTCTCACTCTCTCACCTCCCTGTATCCATTCTGTTGCCAAAAGCTATCAATTTTACCTTGCTGGTATATCTGCCTGTCCCAAGTCCTCCATTCCAATTCATTCAGTCCAGTTAGCCGCCAAAAAGATTTTCCCAAATATCTTACCATGTTACCCTACTCTTCAGTATACTCCAGTGGTTCTCTGTTAGCTCCAGGAATAAATATAAAAACTTCAGTTTGACATTCAAAGCCCTTCATAACCAACCTTTCCCCTTTACTTTCCTATTTTCTTACATATTACATTCCACTAAGTATTCTGAGATCAGTGTTACTGGTTCCTTCGTCTCCCTACTCTGAAATCAAGACTCTCCTGGGCCATAAATGACACTTAGAGAATAAAAGCAGCCTCCAATGAGCACCACTTCCCCAAATATTGGTGTTATCTTTGTCCATTACAGTTGGCTCTTCCTACAGAAGAAACTAAGCAAATTCCTCTCCAACTGTCCCTGAAGGTGAGTGTCTTCCACTGGTTTTCCCCAGGTATAAAATTGCTCTTCCTCCTTATCTCTACCTCCTGGCTTCCCTGGCTTCCTCCAAGTTCCAGCTTTCTACAGGAAGTCACTTCCAATCCTTCTTAATGCTAGTGCCTCCCAGTTGATTATTTCCAATTTACCTGTACATAGTAATTTGTATGTTGTTTCCCCATTAAATTGTACTCCTTCAAAGGAGAACCTTCTTCTTTTTTTAATCTTTCTTTGTATCCCTGGCACTTAGCACAGCCTCTGACGCATAACAGATGTTTAATAAATGTTTACTGACCAACTAACTTATTGACTGAAATGCGTCAGCCCATTTGGCACTTGAAATAATCCAGTGAAGAAGATTCTGAGGGTATTTTCCCCATTTTATGCCTGGGCATTTATATATTATACAACATATATATTTGTAAGATTAAGGAAAAAAATCTTCAGTAGCTCTTTAATAAGATCTATAACTGAATGAGACCTTATAGACCAAATAGATCAATTCCCCAATTTTACAGACAAGAAAACTGAGGCCCACATGTGTGGGATGGGTGCTGGACCCCCTTCCCCAAATTAACCAATCAGAGACATATTCAGGTATAAAGAGAAATGCCCAGCACACCCAGGGGATATCCCAGCTCCTGCCATGTGCCCAGAAGTAGTAAAGCTGGTTAAATAGCAAAAGACCCGTCTTTTCATTGGATAGACTAAAAGGAAGTAATCATCACTGACCAATGGTCACTGATGTCTGAGCTTCCTGTGAGTCACATCACCACCCACCTTGGCCTTTAGAGACCTTTAGGCCTAGAGATCATGTGACTTTCTGCAACCTGGGCCCAAGACCTGGTCTTCTGGCTCTGCTGACGTCTGAGAATAGGGATCATGTGACTTAGGTAAGGCTCACCTCCTCTCACTCATAGACTTTTGAGAAAGCTTCACACAGAGTCTCAGTGAATTGCCCAATGACAAACAGGAAACAAACACCAGAGCCCAAGTTCAAACCAGGATTCTCAGACAACCAAGCCCAATACTCTTTTCATTGTGCCATTCTTCCTCCTGGAATCAGGAGAGCTGTTGGAATGGATCAGAACAATGAATCTAGCTTTCAAGAACAGAAGATAATGAGAATACTCTAAATAGGATGAAAATGCATCACATTACAATAGGGCGTGTGGGGTAGGAATGAGTGTTAGGCTCTACCTTGGGAAGATCTGGGTGAATCCTGTCTTTGCCATTTGCTCTCTATGTACTTTTGAGAACTTAATTTCTGTGAGCCTCATTTTCTTTCATTTTTTCATTATTCAGTGCCTCGCTTGGTGTTATTTGTAGGGTCCTGGAGTGAGAACTGGAAGTCACTGATCCCAGCTCCTCACTAGCGATGAGGAAATCACCTCAGGGGGCCCATTGACTTGCCCATGATCACACAAGGCCGGAATTTAAAACTGCCTCCAAGTCCAGCCTAAGTTTACTCTACCACACTGCCTCTGTTGTGAAGCTCAAATGAGATAATGCATAGAAAACACTTTGTAAATTTTTAAGGGCTTATAAATGTCAATGATTACTCCAGTTCTAAGTAGGAAATTCTTGTTGATGCAGTAGTTAAGAGGAGGAAAATATTACTGAGAGAGGTGAGTTAAAAATATTGTGGTATGGAGCTGAGAAATGTCACAAGGGCTGTTTTTTGGATCCGTTAAGGCAATGAACATTGGTTGTGTCTCAGAATATGACCTTATTACTCTAGGGCTTAGGGAGGAGTTAATTCTTCTATATGCAATGAATAATTCTCCAATGCTATAGTGGCTCTCCTTTGCAAACTGTTTTTTCCCACCTCCCCAGTCTCAGGCTCTTTGCTTTTTCGTATTCTTCAGGTCCAGGTCCTGGGTGAAGGAGAGAGGAGTTTGGACCACATAGCCCATGGGATAGCATCTGGTATGAACAATCTCTATTAGTTAATGGTGCCTAAAATTAAACTGTGAATGGAGGGTCACCAAGAGAACCTTTAAATACAAGTTTTCTTCCTTCCTTAGCTTGTTTCTATCATATGATATACTTAGCTACGTACCCTGGATAAGTATTGCTCATCTTCTTCCCCAGGGAATCATGTTCCCTGAGGAACTGAATGTTTCCTGGAGAACCAAGAGAAGGCTCAGCTTCCACTATCCACATCCTTCATTTGATAACAGCCTAGGGTGACTTCAATAATCTTATTCAGTTGCTTTCGAGAGGATCTTTGGGATTTAAAAAAGAAATTAATGATTCTATGTCAGCTTCATAACAAGCAAGGAGAAGTCACTTGGATGAGGTACTTTGATGGGATCTAGGGTATCTGAAGAAGAAAGGACATCAAGATGCCTAATACTGGTGGGCCACCACTTTCTGATAAGTTTTTTTTCAGGGCTGGGGTGGGGAATAAGTCAATAGGGGTGGTGGCAAAGGAGAATAACTTCAGTGAGAAGAGGTCCTTATTCTGGTGTTGCGTCATCAGTGTCATCTAAGAACTGCCTTACAGAACTCACCTAAGGCTCTCTTTTCTCTCTTTAGTACTCAATGACAGAAAATGATTGGTTCTAGCAGAGCATTTGTCTGTGTCTGAATGCTGGGATGTGTGCAAGATGTGGGAGCAGCCAAGGTGGGGAGCCACAGCTGATTCTGCTTCTGGGATCTGCTTGGAATTACAGGAGACAAGACAGGGAGCAAGGCTCGCTACCACCAAAGCCACTGTGGAAGACACTCACCTTCAGGGACAGCTGGAGAGGAACTTGCTTAGTTTCTTCTGTAGGAGGAGCCAACTGTAATGGACAAAAATAACACCAATATTTGGGGGAGTGGTGCTCATTGGAGGCTGCTTTTATTCTCTAAGTGTCATTTATGGCCCAGGAGAGTTACTTCACAATAAAGGGTCTGTTTCTTTCTTTCTTTCTTTCTTTTTAAGCTTTTTATTTGCCAAAGATATACAATTTTTCTTTTTGCAAAGATATGAAATTTTTCAACAATGACCCTTGCAAAGCTTTCTGTTCCAAATTTTTCCCTCCTTCTCCCACCTCCTCCCCTAGATGGCAGGTAGTCCAATACATGTTAAATATGTTAAAACATATGACAAATCCCATATATGTATACATATTTATACAGTTATCTTGCTGTACAAGAAAAATCGGATCTACAAAAAAAAAACCCAGAAGGAAAACATAATGCAAGCAAACATCAACAGAGAGCATGAAAATGCTATGTTGTGGTCCACACTCAGATCTCACAGGCCTCTCTCTGGGTGTAGATGGCTTTCTTCATCATTGAATAACTGGAATTGGTTTGAAACATCTCATTGTTGAAGAGAGCCATGTCCATCAGAATTGATCATCATATAGTCCTGTTGTTGCTATGTATAATGATCTCCTGGTTTGCTGATTTCACTCAGCATCAGTTCATGCAAGTCCCTCCAGGCCTCTCTGAAATCGTCCTGCTGGTCATTTCTTACAGAACAATAATATTCCATAACATTCATATACCATAATTTATTCAGCCATTCTCCAACTGTTGGGCATCCGTTCAATTAAGGATCTGTTTCTTAACTTAATTTTCCCTTTCTTCCTCCCTTCCTCTCTCCCTTCCTCCCTCTTTTTCTCCCCCCTCTCTCCCTTCCTTCCTTCCTTCCTTCCTTCTTTCCTTCCTTCCTTCCTTCCTTCCTTCCTTCCTTCCTTCCTTCCTTCCTTCCTTCCTTCCTTCCTTCCTTCCTTCCTTCCTTCCTTCCTTCCCTCCCTCCTTTGCAGAATCTTTTAAATAAAGCTTAGGGATGGCTTATGTCTAGAATCTCTTCCTAAAAGCAATTCATAGAGTACCTTATGCAAAGGTATTCAATGTACAAAGTAGATATCAGATACAGAATGGCTCTTAAAAATGCTTAGAACTTAAAAGCCTCAAAAGTATGCATTGACAAAGACTTAAAACATGAAACAAGAACCTGTTATTCCTTATACTCTTACTGAAAAGCGAAAATATATTTGTGGGATTGCTAAACAGATATTTCCTATTCATCTCAGATGTGCACTGTCTGTACAACTCAGGATGTCTGGCTCTTCTTCAAATTCAGTTCAATAGCCATTTTCTCTTCTGAGAAGCAGTATACTTGTAGGATTTACCTCCTGCTGGGCAGCTAGCACTGACTCAAGAACTTCCAGCTCCTAAACTCATGAATGTACATCAGGGCTGATAAAATTCATTTCTCAGGATTATTCTTTGGCTACTTGGTTTCTGGGGAAAAACCCCAAAACTGAAGGGGCAGTTAAGATCTTGAGGTCAGGTTTCTGGTTCCTCTAAGAAAGCACATGGTTTTGCTTTTATGCTCTTGAAGCCAATGTTATAACTTGAGCTGAGGTTGGGGACTATTCCTATTGACATCAGCCAGGTTCCTCCTGAGGTCATGGCCCTCTTGCCTCAGGTTTTGCTGCTTTAACTAGCTGAAATAAGAAATCTAATATTGTCATTCTCTCTGTTTCTGTCTCCTCCCTTCCCTCCCCTCTCTTTCCACCCTCTTCCTCTCTCTTTCCCCTTTCCTTTTCTTTTTCCCTTTCCCCTCTGCCTCTTTTCTCTCTCCTTCCTCTCTTGCTCTCCTTTTCCTCTCTTTTCTTCTTGACAGGAGCTAATTTTCAGGTGTAACAATGTGGACCAGGCTTTGGAGACTTACCTATACATGATAGTTTTGAGGTGGAGGTAAGAGGCAATTTGCTTGGGATGCTTTCTCTTTGTTCCCTAGTCATTTGTCATCCTTTTAACCTTTTGAATCTTAAGTGTCTTTGGAGCATACACTTCTTGGGTTTAAAGAAAAGGAGAAGACATGGGGCAGGTCCTTTGGTTTTCAGATAAGGAAACTGAGATCCAGAGTCAGGATTTAAAAACCAGGTCATCTAACTCCAAATCCAGCATTCTTTCTTTTTTATTGAAGCTTTTTATTTGCAAAACATATGTATGGGTAGTTCTTCAACACTGACCCTTACAAAGCTTTCCATTACAATTTTTTCCCCCTAATCCCCTCCTCTCCCCTAGATGGCAGGAAGTCCACTGTATATTAATTATGTTAAAATACTTGACAAATCGAATATGTGTATACATATTTCCACACTTATCTTGCTGTGCAAGAAAGATCGTATCTACAAGAAAAAAAAATCTGAGAAAAGAAACCCAATGCAAGCAAACATCGATAGAGAGCATGAAAATATTATGTTGTGATCCACATTTCACATCTCTCTCTCTGGGTGTATATGGCTTTCTTCACTGAACAACTGGAACTGGTTTGAAACATTTCATTGTTGAAGAGAGCCATGTCCATCAGAATTGATCATCATATAGTATTGTTGTTGCCGTGTATAATGATCTCCTGGTTCTGCTCACTTCGCTCAGCATCAGTCCATGCTAGTCTCTCCAGGCCTCTCTGAAATCATCCTACTGGTCGTTTCTTATAGAGCAATAATATTCAATAACATTCATATACCATAATTTATTCAGCCATTCTCCAATTGATGGGCATCCATTCAGTTTCCAGTTTCTAGCCACTACACAAAGGGCTGCCACAAACATTCTTGCACATGTGGGGCCCTTTCCTTCCTTTATGACTTCTTTGGGATATAAGCCCAATAGAAATGCTGCTGGGTCAAAGGGTATGCACAGTTTGATAGCTTTTTGAGCATAGTTCCAAATTGCTCTCCAGAAAGGTTGGATCCATTCACAGTTCCACCTCAGTGCATCAGTGTCCCAGTTTTCCCACATCCCCTCCAACATTCATCATTATCTTTTCCTGTCATTTTAGCCAGTCTGACAGGTGTATAGTGGTGCCTCAGAGTTGTCTTAATTTGCACACTCTTTCAATTAAAATATGTTGTCAGTCTTTCTGGTAGGCTAGGTGATTAAAGAATCAGGAGTTTAGTTAGAAGTTCTAATATTTAACTAGAGAAAGAAGATTGCTTGAACAGTGGTAAACTTTTGTATTGAGAATAATTAAATTCAAGAGTTTGAAGATCTGGCTTTCAAGAGAAAGAAAGGAATTTCCTGAATAGTGTGTCCACTGAAAAGAAATGAAGAGTAGATTCAGTAAAGGACTATATGTAAGGGTGGGATTGAAGCCAATCCATTTGCCTCTGGTGCTTTGACTAGGTAAAATACATTTTTTTTTTTGTTGAATTCAAAAATAACAGCCAGAGAATTCACAGGGTGGTTGTTGTGTTGAAATCAAATAAATGAATCAAAACAGTTGTGTTGAATACTGTCACACCTTAAATAAATGTGTTAGAAATGAGAACACAATTATTCTGAGCTTTTGGATTTAAGAATTTAAAGTAAGTGTAGAGAAGAGGGGGGAATCAAGAGTCAGGGGCTATTATATTGCTCCTTAGGCTTAAAATGAGCTAATTATTATGATAAGGTAATATGAGACTAAAGCTACAACAAGAGATCTATACCTTGTCATTCTTTCCCTTCTCTTAGTCCATTATTACATGAGTTATTTGGTCAGTCTCGTTCTGATAGGAATAAGTTGTTGGTCCAGCAGCTCTAAAATGTTTGCTTTCCAGGGGGAGTTTAAGCCACAGGGTGGCACTATAAACCAGGGATGACTGTGTTAGGCTTCCCTTGGGATGTTAAAGATTTATTACAGTGTTTAATTGCTACCCCCTTTGGCAGCTCCAAGTTTGATTCCCTTCTTAAGCGGTCCAAACCATATGATGATATTCAGTCAATAATAACCATTTGCCAAGTACCCATGGTGCTAAGCACTAGGGATACAAAAAAAGAAGCAAAAACCAAGAAACTCACAACCTGATGAGGGAGAAAACAAATAAACCAATGTGAAAAAAAAGCTTATATACAGAAAAAAAATGAAATGACATAGGGCAAGTACTAGAATTAATAAGGTTTAGAAAGGTTTCCAATAGACGATAGGTTTTAACTAGGACTTAAAGGAAGTCAGGAAAGACTGTAGGTAGAATCGGGATTCTAGGACCCCAGTGGAAAAGTAGAACCCAGTAGAAAGGGAGGAGAATTGGGTTGATCTCTTATGGACTTATGTGTTTTTTAATAACTGTTTATGAGTTCTTGGGAGTTGTCTTGGGAATTGTTTATATTTTCTGAATGAAATGAAATAAAGGCTATTCTTTAAAGAATGCACTTTTACCCTTGAGGTCTTATAAATATGGGAGATGAGAAGTCTGTTATTCATGATTGTGGGAATTTAGATACAAGCCATATGTAAGCTATATTAAGAGATTTTCCAGAGTAAAATCTAAGTCTGGGTATAATGAGATAAAAAAGAGTGATTAATTAGTGAATTTATTTTTAGGGCAAACTCAAAGATCATTTTTATCCTGGGGAGATCTAGATCATGGCTTACACCAATAACTCCTTTCTAGTTCATGTCCCATAGAGCATCTCTATTTTCAAAAAATGATAACAATCTGTCTTATGTTAATCAACCCCAGTGTTATTAGACTACATTCCTGCAAACAACCCTTTGCTTCCAAGGCTTTTGAATGTAGACTCTCGAAGGCAATAATAAACATAGCAATGTTACTCAAACCCATATGTAATAGGGTTAGTTATCAGAAACTAGATCCTATTTCATACCTCCCTTCCCCACTGCCTCTCTCCTCCACCCACAGTTCTGCCTTTGTCTCCTAAAACTTATGGTATTCATAAGGAATGTCCAGGAGAAGTCTCATCAGTCTCAATGTAGTGTGACTGCTGATATTGTGGCAAGTAGGGGTTCTCTATCCCTTCTGCCAGCTGCTCTGTCTATATGCTGCTGCCTTTGATTGGTTGATGCTTGCCTATTTGTAGCTGCCATCCTGTTCTCCCAGCTGCTGCTGTTTATCTGTGCTTCTTCAGTTTCCATCCATTGTAACTGCTGCTCTTGCCTGTGATGCTACAAGGGACATCGATCTGCCTTAAGCCAGACCATTTCATCTCTGATTTGAAAACACAATGTAGAAATTCTTTTTTGTCTTGACTTCAAGGTGTTATTCTCTTCCTAGTTTATACTTTTCTAGAGGAAGAGAGCACAGGGATCTATCTAAGAGGTCACTAAGTCTAATGCTCTAATTATTCATGAATTGATGTTGCTAAATGGTTAGAGGTGCAGCAGGCTGACAAGAATCAGTCACTTAAATTCACTCCTATCTTTCTGTGGGCCAATCTACTCCTTCTTTTGGGAGGTCACTATTTCCATTACTTTTGTCTCTCCCCACTTGGATGAATTGTTTTTTCTTCCAAATGAGGCCATGATACTTGCCTCAATGCCAGCCATCAGTTGTCTAGACACTACTGATCACTCACTTGCCTGGAGAAACCCTGTTAAACATACTATCTTTGCCTTGAGAAGCTGTAAAAAATGAACCAATAACTTTTTTTGTTAATTCTGAGTCTCTAGCCAAAGACTGTGCTCTTCCAAAATATTACCATTTTAAATCTCTCCTACCCTTCTGGGTGTTCCCAATCATCCCTATCAATATTTCATTCAAATAGTCACACACAAAATTTAGCAATATTGGTTAACAACTTTATCACATTTGCTTGATTCATAAAACAAAACTTTTAAACCCATCAGGACAAACAAGCTTTTTACAAACAAGGATACATCCAGGTGGGAATGGGGCTTCAAGGATTCACCCTCCCAGGAGAGAGAAGGAAAGATCAGGGGAGAAATGAAGCATCAATGGCTCTGGTCTATACATGAATTCTAATGTCTTTTAGCAAACACTTTCTCCCTTGATAATTCTCATGCAAGATTTACCTATACTACCGTTGATCTGAAAGCCCTGTGCCTACCTGTCATTGATTTCCCTTGACCTCCATGACTTTTTTTCTTCCTGTAAGTACAAAGGAAGGACAGGCAAGCTTGTCAATCAAAATCAAGACAGAATTCCAAAGGAGGAGATTGAGGCTTAGGAGGTTGGGAGAGTTCTACCTGAACAAATGGGCTTCCATTTATGGTGTCCTGATCTTCTTGGTGATCCCCATTAGTAGTCTTTTATGTTTTGGACTTTCAACACAGTTTTTTAGAAATACAAGTGTATTTTTTGCTTTGTACTTTCAACACAGTATTTTGGGAAAACAAGTTCTTCCTCTCCTCTTAGGACACTATATCAGCTGTGACATACTCTATGTGTGGCCCCTCCCTTATTCTTTTGTTAAGTTGTGGGAAGAGGGGAGAGTTTAGATTTCTGGTGTCTTTTAAGCATTCTTGCCATAGAAGCAACAGAAGTGGCTATTGAAGGGAACTCTGAGCTTTTCCTGTTTGTGGACAGAGGATTGCTACTTGTGGAACTAATTTCTCTTTGATTAATATTGAACAAACTCTTTATATTTATAGAGATTCAAGGAAACTTTGAAACTGCCCCAGAATTTCAGAGCTGGGAAGAGATCTCACAAATCATCTAATCCAGCATATACCTAAATAGGAATCCCTTCAATGGCATAACCAAGTGGTCATTGCTCTTTCTGTTGAAAATCTCTCAAGATAGAGAACCTGTTTTATGGTACTGCTTTTCTGGCTAGTGTTTGTTTTTCAGCTTCTTGATCATATTATTATTTTTTTAATTTGCTAATTCACACAGACTTTACTCAGGAGACAAGTTTTATTGGAATAACAACTAGATTTTCTTCAATATTATTGCAGTTTGATTAAAATTAAAAGTTTCCATTCTGTATTATATGCCAAATTTATAGGTAAAGTTTTTGTGTCTGGTCCTTTCTAGTTCAGAATATGAGATGTTCACTTTGCATCTACTCAGTGCATCTGTATTTATGTACCTGTTGACCCAAATGTAAACTTTTTAAGGGTAGGGAATTTTTTTCTTTGTAGCCTTAGTGCTTAGCAAAATGCTTGGCACATGCTAAGAATTTAATAAATACTTTTGATTATAAGAAGAGAATGGAGGAGAAGTTAGGTGAGCTTCACAGGAGGTGGTACTGGATGGAATCTTGAAGATAAACAAAGAAGGATCACATTCCAAGCATGAACAAATACACTGATTCATTCTGAAAAGAATCAATTTTCAAATTATCTTATTAGTGAGTGTAGGATGTCAATACAAGAATGCAGTTTATAAGCATTTGTCAGAGAAAAGAATGTTGGAAATGGTGTCAGGAAGAAATAATGAACTTCTAACTGATGAGGTTGCACTTTCTGGAGTAAATGAGTGCTACTTTTTTTTCCTTTTTTTTCTTTTGTATTATCTTTTAATAGATATTTAGATTGTAGCTACAATTAAAAGATGTCCTTTCTTTCTTTTAAATATACATTGCTTTATTAAACATGTTGGGAGAGAAAATTAGAGTAAAAGGGAATAATCATGGGAGAAATAAAGCAGAAAAAAAAGGTGAACATAGCATGTGTTGATTTACATTCAGTCTCCTTAGTTCTTTTTCTGGATGCAGAAGGCATTTTCCAAAGTCTATTGGGATTGCTTTGGATCACTTGACTGCTGAGAAGAACCAAGCCTATCATAGTTAAACATTGCACATTCTTGCTGTTACTTGTACAATGCATTCTTGGTTCTGCTTGTTTCCCTCAGCAGTGCTACTTATTTTTTGTAAATTGATTTAATTTGGAATTTCTTACTCACTTTGCCTATGCCAGCATTCCAATAAATCTGTGATCTCATTGATTTGGATATTGCTTCTAACCCTGCAGATTTCAGTTTATCTATGGTGTTCATATTCTGAGACTTCTGATCCATTTACTGTCCATCTAATGTGCTGGGAAATGGAGAACCTTTTTTTGTTTTTGTTATATTTTAGAAGTTTTTCTTTTCTTTCAAATAAGAAGCATTCCAAGGCTGATTTATAACATTTCTGTACACCTACTTTACACATTCTTGAAACTGCCAGATGGTTTAGCTATAAAGTCATTGTTATCAAGTATTTGGAAAGTTAAGTCAATGTAGCCTCTTTGAAGGTTGAGGCTGTTTTCTCTTTTGTTTTTATTATAATTTTATAGCTCTATAGATAACACTTTGGTAATTTAATTGTAGAATACTAAGTAAATTAATTTAGGTAGTATTTTTATTTTTATAATATTATCCTAGCTCGATGATAAATAATCTCTCCAATTATTTAGGTCTGTCTTTATATTTAAAAAGAGCATTTTATGATTGTACTCATTTCACATAATTTTTACGTGTGTATCATGGTAGATTGACTTCCAAATATTTTTTATATTCTGTAGTTGTTTAGAATGGAATTTCTTTTTCTGTCTTTTTTTCTTGGTTTTGTTGCTAACATTCTGAAAGCTGATTATTTCTGTTTTTTTTTAAATAGCTTTTTACTTTGCTGAAGTTGTTAATTATTTCAATTAATTTTTAATGAATCTCCAAGGTTCTCTAAAAGTAGAACTTCATATTATTTGTGAAAATTAATAATTTTGTTTTCTATTTGTCTGTGCTTATTCCTTTAATTTCCTTTTCTTGTCTAATTATTATAGCTAGTATTTCTATTTCTTTCTTTCTTTCTTTATTTTATTAAAGCTTTTTATTTGCAAAACATATGCATGGGTAATTTTTCAACATTGACCCTTGCAAAACTTTCTGTTCCAAATTTTTCCCTCTTTCCCCACCCCCTCCCCAGATTCATGGATGGCATTTTCCATCACAAGTCCTTTGGAACTGCTTTGATTCATCTCATTGTTGAAAGGAGCCAAGTCCATCATAGTTGATCATCACATGATATTCTTGTTACTGTGTATAATATTCTCTTGGTTTTGCTCACTTCATTCTGCATCAGTTCATGTAAGTCTTTCCAGGTCTTTCTGAAACCAGCCTGCTGATTGTTCCTTATGGAACAGTAATATTCCATAACATTCATATACCATAACTTATTCAGCCATTCCCCAATTTAGGGACATCCATTCAATTTCCAATTTCTTTCTACTACAAAAAGAGCTACTACAAATATTTTTGCCCATGTGGGTCTGTTTCTCTCTTTTATGATCTCTTTGGGATTAGACTTAGTAGAGACATTGCTGGATCAAAGGGTGTGCCTCCAGAATGGTTGAAACATTTCACAACTGCACCAATTCATTAGTGTCTCATTTTTCCCATATCTCCTCCAACATTCATCTGTGTGATCTTTTAAAATATATTGCTGTAACCTCTTTGCTAATATTTTATTTGACATTATGACAGCTATATTCATTAGAAATACTTTTCTAATTTTCTTTCTCTTCCTGATTTAGGTATTTGAGCATTAAGTATTTTGGTAGACTTTCTTTGTTTACTTTTGCAGACAGTTATTGTAATATTGGAATTAATTGTTCTTTGAATGTGTAATAGAATTCACTTATAAATCCATGTGACTGAATTTTTTTTTCTTTGAGAGTTCATTTCTGTCTTGTTTAATTTCTTTTTCAGAGATTGGGTTATTTAATTTTTTTTCTTCTTTTAATCTGAATGTTTTACATTTCTTTAAATTTATGTAAATATCTATTTCAATTAAATTATCAACTTTGCTAGCATACTAAGGTGTCATGGTTTTCAAGTATTGCTTTTGTTTTTTCTTCATTTAATTTGAATCTTACTTTTTGATCTTTGATATCAATGATTTGTTTTTTCTTTTAAAAATCAGTTATGTTTATAATACTAGTTCCTTTTACCTTCTTCCTAAAAAAATGCCAGTTTTAGCTATCTCATTTTTTGTTTTTGTTTTAAAAATCTTTTTGATTTTCAAAATTTTTATTTTTGGGTGTTTAATTTTAATATGATTATTGCTTTTCTAGGTTTTGAAATTGAATAACCAATATATTTATCTGTCATTTTAGTCTTTTGTTGAAGAAAATGTTTAGAAATGTGTTTTTCCCTAAGGAAAAACTAAGGGAACTTAGTCAACTGTTTTGGCTGTATCCTCAAAATTTTGGTATGTTGCTCATTGTTACAATTTTCTTTGATACAACTATCTGTTGTTTCTATGATAATAATAGCTAACTTTTATGTTGTATTTTAGGCTTACTAACTGATCGACATACAGTACTTATCTCATTTAATTCTCATAACAACCCTGTGAGATACATGCTGTTTCTATACTCATTTTTTTTTATGAGCAAGATGACTTTTATTTCTGTCCTTAATGAAAATCACACCATTATTTAGGAACATTTGAAAAATCTTGAAATAATTTAAACTGAAAGCACAGAAGACAAACAAAAAAAATCTAACTATAAGATCTTAAAAGGGAAAAGATACTTTCAATGATGAGAATAAATTATGAGGCATCTAAATGGTGTGGTGGATAGAGCACCAGCCCTGAAGTCAGGAGGAACTGAGTTCAAATCTGGTCTTAGACATTTAACATGTCCTAGCTGTGTGACCCTGGGCAAGTCACTTAACCCCAGATGCCTCAGGGAAAAAAAAAGGAGAATAAATTATAAACAAGTTTCCATCACCAAACATCATTCTGAACAAAAGCTATGTCTTTTGCAATATTATGTTAATTTTGCAAATGAGGAAAATAAGACTGAGGAATTAAGCAGCTTGTCAGGTTCACATAGGCAGTTAATGTCTGAGGCAGTATTTGGATCTTTATTTATTAAGTGCCTAGAAGGTGTCTTTTTTTTATCTTGAACTAGATGAAGATATATTTTATTTTTTCTCTTTGAATTTCTGGATTGTTATTTTATTTTTGGCCTTTCAAAAATCACAGTATACACAGGAAAGGAGGACATTGTTCTGGAATTGATAGAAGAAAGACCTCTTTTTAGATTACTCCAAAGGCTTCAGATTACAATAACTTTAAAAAAATACTTCATATTTCTAAAAGGATTGGGAGAAAGGAGTGAAAATTAATCCTCTTCCACATGATTACATGATGGAGACAGGTCATAAACTCAGGTCTTCAGTACTCTTCATGGCACTTGATATTGCCTCATTTCACAAAAATTAGATGACTTGCTCTTTCCTATCCATAAAGTTAGTGATGCCATTAAGAATTCTGGTCCAATCTGGTGAACTCTGAGAATACCAGCTCATGCTCAGTTCCAGTCTTGCAAAAGATCCATTTGCTTGCATATTCTTGTCAGGCAAGTTGTGAGGAATATTGATTTCATTCATGTCATGATATAGGTACCTCCAGGAGAATAATGATCTGATTTTTTCCTGAAGAAGTTCCTGTTTGGAAGGTAACTATCTCCTTGCATCTTTATACTGCTAATCATTACTATTAGTTTGAAATTGGGAAGCAGCACAAACCTGACATTTCCGGCTCTATTTCTAGGTTGTAGATCTCAGTTGCCAGTCTGCCAAACCATAAAGCAACTGTTAAGTTTTATCTTGTTTGTGTATTGGGACCAGACAAACTCTTGGCAAAAAGCAACTAAGGCATTTAAGTAACTGGATCTGGTTGAAAGGAATAAAGAGTAACAAATGTGAAATAGCTATCTATAATAATGCATATAAATTTACCTGGATAGTTACAAACATATAGCCTAATAATAATAAAGGTAATAAGCAAAATAAGCTAGAAATCTTAAACAAAGAGATAAATTCAACTCCATAGTTATAACTAAGACTTGTAGGAGATTTTGCACCTCAGAAATTAGTAATAAATATAAACTAGGGCTTGATTTCTATTGTTGATTCTTTTGTTGATTTCTAGATTTAATAAAAAGAAGAAATAATGTTAATAACATAGATTAAATTTAGATTTAAATATATGTGTTATGTATACATTCCTATCAAATCCCACTAAAATCCAAATCACTTACAAATCAAGACATTACTCTCTGCATTGATTCTCTTCAAGAACAAAGGATAAGCAATAACAATACTAAAAGACTAAAAAGAAGCAAATGCACCAATTTTTTAAAAAGGAATATTTACTCTATTGCTTAGTTAGCTTGTCTTCTATTTCTGGCAAAATTCTAGAATGTTATTGAAGTGATTGCATGTGAGCACTTAAAAAGGAAGCAGTGATCACTATAAGCAACATGTGTTCATCAAGTACTTATGTAAATCAATCACTTGCATAAAGGCATAGAAAGAATATTTATCTCATTTTTAGATGTCATGAAACTAGGAAGGATAGCAAATATGATGGATGGCAGAATTGAGATACAAAAGACTCAGCAGCCTAATATGATTTAGTTCAGTAAGCATAAACATAATTTCCTGAATTTAGATTAAAAAAGGAAATGTACAATTAAAGGATAAGAGATACAACTAGACCACACTTTATAAGCAAAGAACTTGGGGGGTTTAGTGGATTGAAAGCTCAGTATGAGTCAACAGTGATACACAAAAAACTAATATATTATTAGACTACATTAGACTACACAAAATATAGAGTCAAGAATAAAAGACATTATAGTCTTTTTGGATTCTATCCTAGAAAGACTACATCTGGAGGATTATGTTGTTCTTGGCATCATGTTTTAGGAAAGACAAGTCTGAGAATGCTTAGAGGAGGATGATTATGTTAAGAATTCTGGAAATCATGCCATAAAATATCTAATCTGAAAAAGAGAGAGTAACAGAAAATTGAAACCTGAGATAAGAAAGGGGATGCTAATAGAGCACTTAGCTATTTTTAATGAGTTCAAATTACAAGGATTAAAGGAAGTATATTCTAAATTTCTGAAGTAATTTGAGAATGATAGCTGTCTTTAAGTATTTTAAGTCATGTACATCAAAGAGGGATTACTACTGTTACTATTACTTGTCCTCATAGGGAAGACCTTGGATGGGATTTTCAGAAAGGCAGATTTTGATTTGATATAAAGAAAAAATTCTTGACAACTTCTCAATAACCATAGAGACTAAACTACCTTTGGAAGTAGTGAGGTTTCCTTTCTGTAGAGAGGTCTTCAAGAAAAAACTGCAGATCACTTCTTAGGAATGTCATAGAAGAAATTTCTGCTCTGGCGCAATGCAAAATTTCTGGGTTTCTACTGTGGCACTTTCTCTGGAGCATCCCTCTAACTTTCACTCATACTTGTAGTTTAAGGTCCTAGAGGGCTGGTGCCTGCTATTTCTCTCATGATTCTAAAAATAACCTTGAGGATTTATGTATCTATCCTCTAGTTCAATCATTTCCCATTAACAATCTGCCAATAAACTCAATTGACTCTTAGAAAAATAATTTACACAAAAGGGATAACAAATATTCTCTCTATATGCCTCCCCTCACAAGTCTGAGGTATATTCTCTAATGAAACAAACACAAAGTCCATGGGAAGAATGGGTTCAAATTTAAAGCATAATGATAGTGATGCACACATGTTGCAACATGTGGCAAAGGGTAACAAGTGCCTAACAGTCCTTTTCATAGAGATTTCATGCAACTTCCATTACTTTGGGTTTATAAAATTGATTTTTTTTCTTGGATCCAGTTGGCACTTCTTTCTGCTATGATGAAGTCACACTGCCTGAAGCTGCTGTTACCCTATTTTTCCTTCATCTGTTGGTTTTTTGGGTGATTCTCATGACACAGTTGCTTCCACTATCATTGGTCCTTACTACTCCCTCAGATGACAGTGCCATCATTGGCAGACTTCTAGACTTTTTGAAACTCTTGAAGTCTCTACCTGAAAATTTTATATGACATACTTGTTAGCTTAATATTAGGAAAGTAAAAACACACAAAAAATAAAGGTAGCCATATGTAATTAGGGATTGGGTAGGAAATAGGGAAGCTGCTCTTCCCCCATCTTGGGAAGTCTACTCAAAGTAGTCCTTCCTCACTCACAGCTGCAAAAAAAAGAGATGGGGGAGGGTGAGGATCCCCCTTTTTATTCTGGCCTCTGAGTCATCACTTCTTCTGGCTTCTGTCATCACCTCTTCCAGCTTAGACGGCAATTATAGGACTTTTCGTCGATCCACAGTACAGGTTCTTGAGTCATCCATGACTGGAAGTAATCTCTTTAAGCTATATGTGGTAGCTTAAAGCCAGGCAGAGAATAACTGGGTGTTAGGTATAACCTAATAGGAAGGGAAAATTCAAGCATGCCTTATGTCTGTTACATTATGATTTTATCGTGTTTTGTTGTCTATTGTTGGCCTTTTGGAATACTTGTTAATGAATGCATTTGTAAATAATTGGGAAATTTAGAAAATAAACATTTCAGGAGGATAAGGAAGTTTTTCTCATCTGAGAGAAAATGTGCTTAATAGTGTCTTAACCTTAGTAGATAGTGTCTCAACTTAATACACAGTGTCTCAAGAAATATGTTATTAGAAACATCATATTGGGGGAAAATTCTGGGAATGGTGGAGTAGGTTGGTAAATTTCAAGAATCCCCTCCCCAAATAAAACGAATTTGTACCTCAGCACAAAGATAGACTGGTGAAAAATCAAGAAGACTTGAAGCAGAACAGTATTCTCCAGCTACAACTTGAGAAGATCTGAAAAAAGACCCCAGGCTGGGCATTAGTCCATGTAAAGTGCAAACACCTCCCAGCTAGCTTTATAGAAATACCAAGTGGGGAGCCCTGGGAACTTGCTAGGTGTGGCTGGAGTCTCAGCAAGAATCAGAGACACTTTTACTTCCTGGACTGTTTGTGGAGTCAGGATTTGAATCCAGGAAGACTGAGGAATGGGTTGATTGGGAATGCCAGGTCCAGCTGTGCTGCAAAGCTATGGCCCTTGGTGAGAAGGTACCAGCACCTGGTACCTCTGCAGAGGCAGAGGACAGGAATGCTGCTTGATGGAGGTTGGAACTCTTGATTTGGGATTCCTGGTCAGAGGGGAGATTTGAGATAAAGCCAAAGGCACCATGCCCCTCTCCCCAGATTAGAGATTCTTACACTAATACTCCTTATTAAAAAAAAATGAACCAGTAAAGAAGAAAGAATCCCACCATAGAAACAGACTATGAGAACAAGGAAGACAGAAGTTCATATTCAGAGGAGGACACTGAAGTAAAAAAAGCTTCTACTCTAAAGAATAATGTGAAATGGCTCCCTTCCCAGAGAGAATTTATAGAAGAACTTAAGAAAGAATTTAAAAATAAAATAGGAGACATTGAGGAAAAACTAAAAAAAAATTACCAATTAAAAAAAGAGATATGTAGTCTCAAAGATGAAAATAACTCTTTGAAAATTAGAATTGGGCAAGGGGAGGCCAGTGAAGCTATGAGAGACCAAGAATAACAAAGCAGGTTATAAAGAATGAAAAAAATAGAACAGAATGTGAAACAACTCAGAAGAAAAATGACAGATCTGGAGAACAGATCAAGAAGAGAAAATATAAGAATAATTGCACTGCTTGAAAGCTATGGCCAAAGAACTATGCTCAAAAAGCTAACAAACTGTGCATACCCTTTGACCCAGCAGTTTTTCTATTGGGCCTATTTCCCAAAGAGATCTTAAAGGAAGGAAAGGGACCCACATGTGCAAGAATGTTTGTGGCAGCCCTTTTTGTAGTGGCTAGTAACTGGAAACTGAATGGATGCCCATCAATTGGAGAATGGCTGAATAAGTTATGGTATATGAATGTTATGGAATATTATTGCTCTGTAAGAAACGACCAGCAGGATGATTTCAGAGAGGCCTGGAGAGACTTGCATGAACTGATGCTGAGTGAAATGAGCAGAACCAGGAGATCATTATACACGGCAACAACAAGACTATATGATGATCAATTCCGATGGACATGGCTCTCTTCAACAATGAAATGTTTCAAACCACTTCCAATTGTTCACTGAAGAAAGCCATATACATCCAGAGAGAGGGATATGAAATGTGGACCACAATATATCATTTTCATACTCTCTATTGATGTTTGCTTGCATTGTGTTTCTCTTCTCAGATTTTTTTCTTGTAGATCCGACTCTTCTTGCACAGCAAGATAACTGTAAAAATATATATACACATATTCGATTTGTGAAGTATTTTAACATAATTAACATGTGTGTGTGTGCATGTACACATGTGCATATAAAGTACTTTGCATACCTTAAAGCTAAATGTCAGCTATTGGTATCTGTGTAGAGATTTTAATGGATCCTTTGATTTTTTTTGAGGATCAAGAAAGACTTTTTTGGTCACAGTGAAACCGAAGATTTTGTGTATGTTTTAGAGAAAGCAAGCATGAAAAGTAGCTTCCCTTTAATGTCTATTGAGAAATACGTGAAAAAAAATAACATTTGCATTATACCTGAAATCAGGGTTAGTAATTGCTCAAAGCCAATAGTGCTTGGAAATCCAAAGGAAGAACATTTCCAAGAAGTGATCAATTATAAAAGTTACATTATTTTGATAATATTTCCATCATTTTAACTTATGTCCCTGTGCCATCAAAGGCTATCCACAACCCAGTTGTGGCCCGACCTTTCAAGATTGAGGTCATAGTCTACAAGAACTATCTAGGACTTCAAAAGGTTGGAAAGTCATCATGTCTGTCCATTACATTTGGCACATCTGCATCTTTAACCCTCCTCTTATTGATTTTGAACTATGATGCCAGACTTCCCTTCCTGCCCATCTCTCCCAGCTTTGTAAACTCTGGTCCTTATCACTGCTTTCTTTATTGGCTTTGGATCATCCCTTAACTTTCTGACTCTGCTTGTTCTCCTGCTTTATTTGTTCCTGATGATCTCCCCAAGAGGCAACATGCTATGAGTCTTCCTTGGGCTCAAGATGACCTGGATTCTCTTACATATACTGACTCTGGAGGACTCAGTTAACCATTCAGTGTCCTAGGCAATTCTGTTAAGACAATATTTCAAGGTAGATGCTGATCTTGAAGGAGTTTCCTCATTGGGAGTTCCCTAGACCAGTGAATTTATAGGTTTCCCACCCCACCCCCCAAAATTCTCCTACCTCTACCAAATATTCCAAAGATGAGAAGAATGACCTACCAGCACAGGACTTTCTGAGCTCTGTCCTTGCTCATTCCCTAATTGTTTCTCACTGCTCTGGTTAACCTATTAAGCCCATTTTCCTTAAGACATATGCCATAATCTGAATTGGATCATCAGGCCATTTGATTCTTTGTACCATGAATCACCTAGAATGTCTAGCTCCTTGAAAGTCCCAAGCATAAATGTGATCTTCATGTTGAACTTGGTAGGGAAGGAAGGGGCTGGTAGTAATCTTATCATGGTCCTGCTACTGTAGATGAAGCGAGGAGAACACAGAGTTGTAGGACAGTATTCAAGAAAAAAAAAAGTATTTCTGACCTTCATGTCCTAGGAAGCACCATGCTTTGGGTAGTAAAGAGTACAGAAATTGAAATTGGGAGGATTTGGGTTCAGATTATCCTCTAACACTTACTTGCTATGGACCATGAACAAGTTATTTAACTTTTCTGAGCCTTACTTTTCTAATTTGTAAAATGGGGATAACACCTGCAGTGCCTACCTCACAGGGCTCCAAGTAAGGCATATAAAGCACTATATACACATCTGTTATTATTGCTTTAATTCTAGCACAATGTATGCTTGAGCTCAAGAATTCTTTCTTTTTCTTTCTTTTTTTTAAATTTGTTTTTGCATTTCCATTGTGAAGCACAATGCCTGCCACATAGTAGATGTTTAATACTCATAGGCTCATAGACTAAGAGCTGGTAGGGGGTTCACTCTAATTTTTCAGTTAAACTGAGGCCTGGAGGGATCTCTTCAAAGTTACTTAAGTCTTCAGGGCAAAGCCTGGTTTTCAGTCCAAGCCCTCTCACTCCAGTCCTGGCATTCTTTCCATTGAATTATACTCTTGAAATGAATTGAATTAAATTATAGTAGTACCCACCCATTTTCTGGGGATTACCTTGAATTATGGGAGCCAAAGAGTTACCAAGGAGTAAAAAATACCAGAAATCAGAAGCAAGGAAAAGTCAGTTAGCTTAGCCCCAAAGCTCTTTATAATTTTAGAATATAACCTTGGCTTGTTTAGTTTATCTTTAGAATTGTTTTGTCTTATTATTTTCTCAAGTATTTTATCTCAGTAAATATAGATGCTGATAAAAAGGAGTCCTTTGAGCTTAGATATAAATAAAACTAAACTGATACAGCAAGAAGGGGTCTATTCCCCAGAAACTTATAGAAATGCCAAGCTATGAGAATTGGTCAAGACTAGTTGAGGATACATGGCACACAAGGAATTTTGACAGTTTGCTCCCCAAAGTCTGGACTGTATTTATGCAGAACTGTACCCACTGATGCCAGTGAAAGTATGATAAGAATGAACAACAAAGGAACTTGGACATCACAGACCCTTGTTTGAGTGGTATTTGCAGAGTGTTGAGAGTGGAAAGATGCCCAACAGTTTCATGGGGATTAGGGGAGTCAGGAGTGTGATTTATTGGACATGTGGTCCTGTATTTATGAGGGGAGGAATTGGAATTTCAATATACTATGTTATTTCCCATAGCTGATAGGTAGATATGGTTTGAAGGGTTCGGTTCTCCTCTAGTTAGTCCTGAGCTTGAGAAACTCATTGATTTGTGTGGGGACAATGCTCAATAACATTATAGATAATGGCTAATGTCAAAGTGACAATATTTATTTAATATCCATGGTGTCTGAAGTAGTATGTTAAGCATGCAAACTCCTTGAAGATAGGAGCCGTGTCCTGTACTTCTTTTCTATCCTCTTAGGAACTTGTTCTGCATATTGAGTATTTTAAGGATCTGTGACTTCATTTGTATGAATATTTCCTCCACCTCACAGATTATTCCAACAAATTCAGTAATAATAGAGAATGTTTATATGTTTTAAGTTTGGCAAAGTACTTTAGGAATTGTTTCATTTGATCCTATAATCTTGTAGAGTAGCTGCTATTGTTATCCATATTTATAGATGAAGAAACAGAGGCTGAAATTGGTTAAGTATACAGATATGTATCAAGCACCTACTATGTACCAGGTGCTGAGGATACAAAGAAGGCAAAAATCAATCTCTGACCTCAAGGAACTTCGTCTAATGGGGAGACAATGTGTAAACAACTATTCATCAATAGATAATGCAGGATAAATTGGAGATAATCTCAGAGGGAAAGCATTACAGTTAAGGAGAACTGGGAAAGACTGCAGAAGATGGGACTTTGGCTAAGACTTGTAGGAAGCCAGGGAAGTCAGGAGGTAGAAAGGAGATAGAGAGGGAATAGCACATACTGGGGGTGGGGGGGAGAGCCAGTGAAAATTGCCTACAGTCAAGAGTGTCTTTTCAAGAAACAACGAGGACAATGCTCCTGGATCACAGAATATTTGGAAGGGGCTAAACTGTAAGGAGATGGAAAAGGTAGGAAGGATCTGCCCAGTAGGAAGTATCTGAAGCAGGATTCAAATTCATGTCTAAGTCCAACACCCTCCTCACTTTACCATCTATCACTGCCAGCAGATCATCTTTGAAAATTGTTATCACCTTGCAGTCAGTGTGGTACAACCAGGCTGGTCTTCAGATAAGATAGCCAGCTTGCTCTCATGGTTGTATCCTAAACCTTTCTAGTCCAGTAAGACTTGTGTTTCACAAATACAGCCTTCAAGAGCCCAGGGTCACTCCCATATTATGATGAATCATCCTAGTAGGGCTTTCATCAAGATAGTTCAAATGCTTCTGGAAATGAAAGTCTGAATTTTCAGGAGAGAGGGAGCTCCAGATTCCTAACAGCATCTAGAATGACACACATTATTGTAATGGGAAATAGGTTTATGGATTATGGCCAAATCTGTCCCTTCTAAAAAATAAAGGATTATTATAAACACCAATTACCCATAGCCAGCCAGTTAGATTATGTTCCCTAAATTAACATACTCCAAAACTAGCATTCATGCATTCAGAAGAGCAGGCTTGGAAAAATCTCAGCTTGATTGTCATGTCATTTTCTAGAGATTAAAAAGGACCTAAATATAGCGCTTTCTAATATACACCACTGGAGACAGTACTTCCTATCTGAGGTTCTTGAATTGCTCCACAAACAGCATCTCATTAAAATTCTCATTGTCATTGTGATTGGGTGGATCACTGAATACATTTGGCTCTGCAAGGTTATAGGAAGTAGCTAGCTTGTCACCTGAATTATAAGCTTCTTGTATAGGAGGAATTAGCCAGAGGGTGCTAATGCCATGATACTCTAACCTGAGCAGATGACATTGGGAGTACTCTTTTGTTCTTACCACATTTTAGGAAAGGCACACACAAGTTGGAGCATGTACTGAGAAAGGAATTTTGACCAGAGACCAGGCAATACAAGAATCAGATGAAGGTTTGAGATATTCAGAAGTGTGTGTGTGTGTGTGTGTGTGTGTGTGTGTGTGTGTGTGTGAATGATAGCAGTCTTTAATTACTTCAAGAGTTGGGGTATGGCCCTTTGACCCAGCAGTGTTTCTACTGGGCCTATATCCCAAAGAGATTTTTAAGGAGGGAAAGGGACCCACATGTGCAAAAATGTTTGTGGCAGCCCTTTTTGTAGTGGCAAGAAACTGGAAATTGAAAAGATGCCCATCAATTGGAGAATGGCTGAATAAATTATGGTATATGAATGTTATGGAATATTATTGTTCTGTAAGAAATGACCAACAGGAGGATTTCAGAGAGGATTGGAGAGACTTGCATGAACTGATGCTGAGTGAAATCAGCAGAACCAGGAGAACATTATACACAGCAACAAGACTATACGATGATCAATTTTGATGGACATGGTTCTCTTCAACAATGATGTGATTCAAACCAGTTGTGCTGCGATGAAGATAGTCATATACATCCAGAGAGAGGCCTGTGGGAACTGAGAGTGAACCACAACACAGCATTTTAACGCTTTCTGTGAATATTTCCATGCATTCTGTTTTCCTTCTTAGGTTGTTTTTTTTCTTCTTCTCTTTCTAGATCTGATGTTTCTTGTGCAGTAAGATAACTGTATAGATATGTATACATGTATTGTATTTGTCATATAATTTATCCTATCTAGCATGTATTAGATTACCTGTCATCTAGGGGTGGGGGGCGGGGGGAGGGAAAGGAAAAGCTTGGGAAAAAAAGTTTTTTTTTGCAAAGGTCAATGTTGAAAGGTCACTCATATGTTTTGCAAATAAAAAGCTTTATTAAAAAAAAAAGAGTTGGGGTATGGAAAGGAGGTTAAATTTGTTCTGCTTGTTCCCAGAGGGGCTGCATTTGCAAGAGAAGTAGAAGCAAGCATAATTAAAGTTTACAAAAAAGAATTGTTCAAAAGTACAATAGGCTCTCTCACTGGAAGTCTTTAGAGACTGATAACCTCTTGTCGGAGATTGTAGGGAGCATTCTTGGATGAGTGGAGGTTGGATTCGATAATTTCTGTTGTTCTTTCCGGCTCTTCAGAGATTCTGTACATTTAGGATAGATTTAACTTATTCAGAAATGGAAATACTCAAGAGGCAATATGAAATAGTGTAAAGAGATATGGCTTCAGAATTTGGAAGACATGGGTTCAAGGGCTGCCTCTGATCTATGTCTTGGACTTGGATCTATGCCCTTATTCTCACAGTGACCATGACAACTATTTAAGACCATAAAATAATAGAATGACTGCCAATCTACATTGATAGAAGTAAATTTCTTACTGTGTTTTTCTATGTGAGTGAAATCAGAGTTTGATCCTCTTCCCACACAACTCCCCAAAATAAATGGAAATATCATATTTACATACATATATTTATATACTTACTACCCCCCTGAGAAATCTCTTACATAGCTGTGGAATACAAGGTAAAGAGATGATAATAAATAAGTAGCTAATTCAGTAATTGTGTAATAGTAATGGTGTGGGATGTGATAGTAATGTCTGGACCAGAGAACATGAGTTGGAATCTTGTCTTTGATATTTGTTTGTGTGACATTGTTTGAGTGATATTAATTTCTCTGGATCTCAGTTTCTCTATGTTAGCTATATTGGGAGAAAAAGGGAATCATAGAAAGGAAAAGAACCTTTGCTTTGGGTAAATGGACTAATGCTAACTAACAACTGAGAGAAAGCAGAACAGCTCAGTTTTTATTTTGTTACTGTTCTCTCTGCTAAGAAGGATGAAACTGGAAAGGACGGTTTCAAAATGAGTCATAGGAAACACAAGGGAAGTAAGGAGACAGTTAAAAAGTACCACCTTGAAGTCGATGATTTCAAGTCTCCTGGGCCAGATGACCTCTATCCTTGGGTCCTGAAAGAAATGGCAGATGAGATTGCTAGCGTCTGTTGGTAATATTTGAATGGTCATGGAAAAACAATAGAGATTGTAAAAGGCAAAGATATTGGACCAATTTTTTTTTTTTAAATGGAAGAGAACAGAGTCAGTGAACTTGACTTCAGTCCTTGAGAAAAATCTAGAATAAATCCTTCAAGAGATGATTGGCAAATATCTAGAAAGATACAGAGAGTCAGCTTGGCCTCATCAAGAATAGGTCATATCAGACTAATCTCATCTCCTTTCTTTGAAAGAATTACTAAATTCCTAGATGAAAGAAATGTGGAAATAGTTTATCTGTGTCTTAGTAAGATTCTGATAAAGCATCTCATATCTCATAGAGACAACTGGTGGTAGAAAGAGTTATTAGGTCTAGAGTCAAGATGATTTGAGTTCAAATTCAGCCTTGGACACTTACTAGCCATATGACCCTGGATGAGTCACCTCACCACTGTCTCAGTTTCCTCAACTGTAAAATGGGGATAATATTAGTATATAACAGGGCTCTTATAAAGATCAAGTAAAATAATATTTGTAAAAATCACTTAGCATAGTTCCTGGCACATAATAATTCTTATTAGTCTTCTTCTCTTTCCCTCACCTCATACTATTTTTGTGAAGAAAATGGAGAGATTCAGGTTAGATGATTTAACACTGGTTAAATGACTGTATTCAAAGAATGGTAGTTAAAAGTTCAGTGTCAATTTGGCAGGAAGTCTTTAGTGTAGTACTCCAGGGATATGTATGTAGCATTTTTTATCAATGGCTTGAATAAAGGGATTGTTGGTACATTCATCAAATTTACAGTTGACACAAAGCTGGGAGGGTTGACTACTGTATTGGAAGGCAGAAAGTCAAGATCCAAGACAATTTTGTTAGAGCATTAGCCTGAATTTTATAAGGTGAAATTCCATCAGGGTGAATATAAACTCTTACACTTGGAAGTAAGAGAGGAAGAGATAGAGAGAGTGGAGGTAAAGAGAAAGAGATAAAGACAAACAAAAAGGAGAGACAGAGAGACAGAGGAGAAGAAAGAAGAGAAAGAGAAAGGGAGAGACAGAGAGACAGAGGAGAAGAAAGAAGAAAGAGAGAGACAGAGACAGAGACAGAGAGAGAGTGAGATGGAAAGACAAAGAGACACAGAGAGAATATCATAGATTTAGAGTTGGAAAAGACCTTCTAAAAACATATAATCTAAACCCCTTATTTAACAAGATGAAAAAACAGACCCAGAGAGGGATGTGACTTCTCTACTATCAGTCAGATGGCAGAACAATAGGATTTGAACCTAGGTCTTCACTTTTTCAAGCAGTCTTCCTTCTATGTATTTCACAGCCTCCAGTGCAGTTTGAAAAAACTGGGAGATGATGCTTAGATGCTAGCTCAATTTTTAAAGAATCTATGTTTAAAGAATAAAGAATCTAAAAAAAAATTTTATCAGTTTCCCTCTATCAACTTGGGTACAATTCCTCTGTATCTTGAGAACTGTGTACTCTGCACACACCTACCCACCCACCCACACCACTAATAAAGCCTTTGAATTTAGTTACCAAGTCCTTGGATGGGAATCAAATCTGTTGCTGGGCTTCTAAGGGAAACCTCAACAGCTTTAGGGGCTGCCAAAACTTGCACCATGCTATCATATCCTTTGAGAAGGCAAAATTCCTACCAGGATGAATGGAGGCATCTGGGGAGGTCGAATAAAAGTGTCTAGAAAACCATTTTGTTTTCTTGAGGAAAGAAAAAGTGAAAAATACTACCTTGCTAGCTAAAGTTGGTGGGCCTAAAAAAAGAGAAACCTGGTTTCTATGTTCAGTTGGATAAAACTGAACTCCATAACTATTTAATTGTGACTAATCTATCTGAAGGTTATTGGGACTCTGAGCTTCTACACTTGATAACAGAATGGTTTCTTGTACCTGACACAACTGGCTGATGATGCATGCAATTTGGACTTGAGTCTGTGCTGTCAGGAACCAGGTAAATGAATTTTATTAGCAAGACTGTATTTTAAAGAGGAAAACCCTTTTCATACCTTGTGTTCTGACCATGGGAGTGACCAACAGAGACCTTCTGTGGGAGGGTGCCTTAGGACCTTTGTCCTAAAGGTTTTTTTTTTAATTTTCCTGTAATTGTAACTTTTTTTTTATTGTTAAACTTTTCTCTTGGGGGAGCTTAGCAGCCCTACTTGTCCTTCCAATTCCCTGGGATAATTTGAAAAGAACATAATCCAGTTACTGGAAAGATGTCCCCTGGGAAGACAAATAGAAATGCAGCTGGGCACTCTTTCCACTTCACCCCTGGGATTTTTGTCTCATGGCCCTGAGTTGAGATTTCAATTGGAAACTTGAAATGCAACCAAAATAGTTTCATCTGTGTCACCCAATAATACGGCTCAGTAAACCCTTCATTTTCATTCAATAATCCCTCTCTCTTGAAAATCAACCCTGGTACAAAGTGGGACTAATTCAAATGCCACCCATGCGGATGGAGTTGTGTAGCTGACTTTAATATGCAAATAAATGGGACATTTTTAGTCTTTCCAACATGTCAACAAGTTAAGCGTTTCATTCATTTAAAAAATGTAAATAAATGCAGCTGCATCTGGCTACAAGAACAACAAAAGTGGGAAAATGGTGTGAATCCAAGAGAGAAGATGCTCTAAATGGAGACAGGCACCCAGCCTGGAAGATAATTTAAGGAATCTTAATAAATATTTTTAGAAAATACTTGCAGCAAAACCTATATATCCAGCTCATTTTCTTTACTCATAGTTAGCTCACTGAATGCATAAGGACACATTTTTATTTTCTTTAAATAAAGAACTGGCAGTTTACCAAAACCAATTAAATGGTGGAGAGAGGAAATAGCACTCATTAAACAAGCCTCAGTGTTGTTATCTTCCATTCAGGGAGTCCCTGATTTATGAACACCGAATTTACAAATGTTCCATACTTCCCAATGACTGCCCCAGTCAGGAACTCCCTTCCTGTCCAACGTGGATCTATAGATCATCCTAGAATGTCAGGGTTAAAAGGAACACCAGAGATCTCGTCCAATCTCTTCATGCTATAGAGAGGTAAACTAAGAGGTGAAGACATTTATCCAAGGTCATACATCAAGTTAGTAGCAGAGATGGACCTTGAATTAAGGTCTTTGGGACTTTTTTTCCTTTCTTTTTATTGTAGTAAGTTTATTTATTTTTAATACACATTGCTTTATGAATCATGTTGGGAGAGAAAAATCAGAGCAAAAGGGAAAAACCATGGGAGAAATAAAAAAACAGAAAAAAGAAGTGAACATAGCATGTGTTGATTTACCTTCAGTCTCATTAGATCTTTTTCTGGTTGCAAATGACATTTTCTGTCCAAAGTCTATTGTGATTGCTTCAGATCACTGAGCCACTGAGAAGAACCATGTCTTTCATAATTGATCATCACACATTCTTGCTGTTATTGTGTACAATGTATTCCTGGTTCTGCTAGTTTCACTCAGCATCAGTTCATGTAAACCTTTCCAGGCCTTTCTAAAATCAGCTTGTTCATCATTTTTTATAGAACAATAATATTCCAATACCTTCATATACCACAACTTGTTCAGTCATTCCCCATTTGATGAGCATCCACTCCTTTTCCAATTCTTTGCTACCACAAAAAAGAGCTGCTACAAACTGAACTTATTTTTTAATTCTTAGTCCATTTCATTTCAATTAAATTCAGTGAAAATTTATAAAGGACCGACTATCAATAAAAGAGAGGAGAGTATGACATCGAGAATAGAGGACAGGTCTCAAAGTAAGGAAGCCCTGATTGAAGTCCCACTTCTAAAATATACTGGCTAAAAGATGCAGCCTCCATTGCTCCAACTATAAGTTGCAGAGAAGGTGTCTACCTGTATTAATAGAGGAAACTTCTTTACCTGGGAGTTCCTTAAGTAAGTGAAGGTGCATCCCTATCTCCTTTTCTATCTTTAGAGAGAAAACAATGTGTCAGATAATTAGTAATAAAAATAGAATTTATATAGCAGCTACTATGTGCCAGGCACTGTGCTAAGCCCTGGCGCATAGTAAGTGCTATATAAATCTTATTATCATTATCATAGTTATTGTTGTTGTTGCTGTTGTTATTATTCAAAGTCCTTCACAATCTAAGCTCCCTCAGTCTTTCCAGTCTTTTCATACTTTACTCCCAGCCATGCATTCTTTATTCCATTGATATTAGCCTTCTGGCTATTCCACAAAAAAGAGACCATTTCTCAGCTATCTAGCTTCCTTCCAGGCATGGAATGCTCTTGCTTCTCATCTCTGCCAATTGGCTCCTCTGTATTTGTTTAAATTTTAAATTACAAGAAGCCTTTTTCACTTCCCCTTAATTTTAGTGCCTTCCCTCTCTTAATTATTTCCTATTTGTCCAATATATAACTTGTTTGTTTGCTTATTAACACTCTTCCCATTAGATTGTAAACTTCTACAAAGTAAGCACTATCTTTTGTCTCTTTTTGTATCCCTAGAGCTTACCATCTTGCCTGGCACTTTGTAGATACTTAATCAGTGTTTATCGATTGATCATTTTCTGTTCAAATTGAATTGGTCTTATGTTCCACAAATATGCTGGGCTCATCCCCACTGCTGTCTATACCTTGGTTTATATTTCCCTTCACTTGTGATACTATTCCTTCCTTATTAGGCTATACATTCAGTTTATTCTTCAAGGCCCAGCTAATGTTTTGCTTCCTTACAGAATCCTTTCCTGAATGGATTCTTATGGATCTCTCCCTTACACATATAAGAAATAATTTAACATTTAATTATATACTCTCTTGAGATTACTCTGATACTTTGGCATATTTATTATTTCACCAATATAGGTACTTCCCCCATTGATGGAGAGCACAGACTATCTTTGACGAATTCTATGCTATTCTTGTCTACATTTCCCCATGAATTCTTCATACAAGATTTACTCAAACCATCGGCAGCCTTCTTCTTGTCCTTTTAATGTCATGAAAGTATTGTTTTGTCTCTTTGGCTGTCCTCCCTCATTCTCACTATGTGGATGACTCATTTCCTTTTTCAGAAATTCATAATGTCTTTTACATGCTAGTTTGCTTATATCCACTATGTATCTTTCCATTGCTCTTTGAGTTACTTATAATTTTAATCCTGTCAAAATTATTTGATTCCTCCAAAGGTCTGTATTCTAAAAATATCATAAAAAAGGGAAAAAGACCTATATATAGAAAAGTATTTATAGCAACTCTTTTTTTTAAATTCAAGAAATAATTTATTATAATCAAATGAGATTTCTATCAGGGATACAATGATTGATGTAAGATAGGAAGAAAATAATAATCATACTAAAATCCAATACATCCCAAACCACACGATCATCTTAATACATATGTAGAAAAAGGCTTTGGCAAAGCACAACGCTTTTTTATGTATAGAAACTTTTTATGTGGTGACAAAGAGTTGGAAATTGAGGGCATGCCATCAGTTGGGGAATGCTGAACAAGTTGTGGTATGTGAATGTAACGGAATACTATTGTGTTATAAGAAAAGGATTAAGGGCAGGCAGATTTCAGAAGAACCTGGGAAGACTTAGATGAATTGATGTTGAGTGAAGTGAGAAGAACAGGAGAACATGGCACACAGTAACAGCAACAGTGCAATGATCAACTATGATTGACTTAGCTCTTCTGAACAATACAATGATCCAAGACAATTTCAAAAGACTTAGGAGAATGCAAATCAAAGCACATTATTTTCACTTTTTTTTTTGTTTTGTATTTTTTGTGACTTTTCCCTCTTGTTCTGTTTCTTCTTTCACAACATGACTAATGTGGAAATATGTTCCCATAATTGCACATGTAATAATCTAAATCAGATTGCTTGCCATTTTGGGTAGGGGGGAATGGAAGAAAGGGAGGGAAAAAATTTGTAATTTAAAATTTTATAAAAAATGAATGCTGAAAACTATCTTTACATATAATTGGAAAAAAATGTTGTTTTTCAAAAAAGATTGTGTGGTCCATTATTTACAACTCTGTAGCATCATGAAGAGAATGTTTGTATTAAAGATTTAGACTTTTGATACAGTGAATAGTTTTTTTTTTAAAGATAGTGAATAGCCAAAGATACACCAAGGAAACCAAAGGAAATCCAGCCAGATCTCTAACTAGTTCAGGTCATTTATTGTTTAACTGCAATGTAGTTCATCAGTCCTAGATCTGATGGGCTAATTTGATGGGTTGTGTATCCAGATCACTGTATGAGCAGTGTGTGTTCTTCATCCACCCATTTCCTAGGGTTGTCATGAGGATCAAATGATGGAATTTTTGTAAAGTGTTTAGTATATTACCTGACACTTAGCATGTGCTACATAAATGTTATATTGTTATTTATTATATTATTATCTTCCTCCTCCCCCTCCTCATTTTATTATTGTTAGTTTCCCCATATAGCTGTTTAGGTCAATCTCTTGCATTTCTGTGCATTTCACTAAATAAAGTGGGTAATGTTCTGAGGCTTAATTCATCTGTGAATCAGAACATGTAGAAAACATTATCCTCAATATGGCATATTTCTTTTATTTGGACTCTTCACAGGACATCCCTGTATGATGCTAGTGAATACCTTAGATGAATTGGCATATTTTGTTTAATAATTTTTTATGGGTATTAATTATTTGAAAATTCTGTGAAAGCAGAGGCCATGTTTTTTTACTTTTCCCACAATATCTAGTCTAGGACTGAACAAAAGTAGATTCAGTAGATACTTGCTGATAGATTAATTATGCCAGTGAGTCAGCTGAGGTCAGTAAAGAATGGAATTTTATTCCTGAGAGCATAGAGTGAATTAATGACCAAAGTGGGACCAGAACACACAGTATGTCTTCATTCTACACATCCATGGAGTTGTGTCTAAGATTATGTTACTTTTCTTCAAGATGATTAAGAATAACAGTCCAGCAATAGCCTTTTTTTGTACTATTGCAGAAAAATATTTCATCTCCAGGGCAACAATAGAGAATGGTAATAGCTGATGACGTTCATACACATACAGTACTATTTATTTTTGCAGTTCCTTACAGACAAAAATTAGTTCTCTAGCCACTCTGTAAATCAAAACAAGTGATCTACATGTTTCTCAGAGCAGAGAATGGAGGTTGGGGAAGGTTAATTAAAATAACTTATCCAAAATCTCATAGTAAAGTCATAGCAGAAAGAAGAATTAAACAGGAATCACCGGTGTGTGGTAAAAAGTGGATAGTAATGGAATATGAGCCCTGAACTTGGAATCAGGAGATCTGAGGGTAAGCATTTTGCCATAGGCCTGAAATTCTCACCTTTAGAATTTGCTACTCCTTTAGATTAAGGTATTTTATATCTGGAAGGCTACAGTTAAAAATGCAAATATATATCAATTGAGTTGGTCCAAACCTTTCCCAATATATTGACCCTTTCTATATTTGCTGATCATGTAGCACTAGATAAGTCTGATGACCTTTCTGAAATTTAGTTTCAGCATTTGTAAGATTCATCCATTCCTTTCCAGACTGTACTCCTGACTCTCCTGGACTTTCTCTACAATGTTCCAAAGCCTGGGACATTCACAGGAAAGCTCATTCTACTTCTAAATTTCATCTCTGGATGATAGAAATATCTTCTCCCTCCACATGGCTTCTCCCTTTAGTTGGCTGGTTCCTCCCAGAACTTCCATTTTAAGGAGAATGGCAAATGTCTTTGTACAGAAAGAAGTACAAAAAACTCTTTTCTCTTTGTCTCTCCCCCTTCCCATTCTTTTCAGGCCCTTTTTGTGTTTTGTCTTTCCTATTAGAATTTAAGTTCCTTGAAGGCAGGGACTATTTTTCTGCTTCTATTTCTGTTCAGATCATTTAGCACAGTGCTTAGCACATAGTAAACACTTAATAAATGCTGGTGACTTGACTTGAATTATTGGAATACAGAGGTCATATACCTGTCTTCTTTTTTCTAGGTTAAACATTCCAAATTCCTTCAATTAATCATATTATGGCATAGTTTAGAGAATCCTCGTAATTCTGGTCATCCTCTTCTGAATGTACTCTGTGTCAATGTCAATGTCTTAAACTAGGGTGATCAAAACAGGACATGGTACTTCAGATATGGTCTAAATATATCAGAATATGATAGGACTATTGTTTCTTTTTACAAACCTACTAATTGGTGGGCAACTTCCCAAATTCTATAAGCTGTTGTTCAGTCTGTTGCAACCCTAAGTCTGTTGGGGTTCCAGGACTCATGGGATCTTTTGGCCCTTAGTCTTATTGCACCAGCAGTTTTTCTGTATATAGTACAAGTATTAAACCGTAATAATATCAGAAGGAAGACTATGGAAAGGAATTCTTAACTCAGTAACAATCATGCCTAACTAGAAATACAGGGAGCTACTAAATTCTTAGGTCATGGAAACTGGGACATCCTTAGCTTAGTAACATTAATAATAAATAATGACATCTATATGATTAAAATACAATCCTTGACAATAATCCTAAACATATAAAGTACATTGTTATTTTTAAAAGGAGGATGGCATCAGATTATCTCTTCTAGGCTGGTCTGGATTCAAGGTAGACTTCTTATCCCCTAGAACAGGTAGATGAAGAGTGATAAAAAGAGAGAAAGGGAGTTAAGAAAAGTGTGAAGGAGAGAGCTACATTCCACCAGGAAGTTTACATAACAGCAGCATGGAAAGGATATTTAGCAAAGTTACAGCATTGATTTAATTGGATATAGTTCCTTTGCCATATCAAACATGCTGAGCCATATTGAACCTAAAGAACTCATTTGTATGTTTCTTTGTATACTTGGGTTTTGTTTTTAAATTTAGGTGACACCGAAAGTTATATCAATGTTAAAAGTATTAGTATTCTGAATCAATATTTATTAAAATTATATTTTATTTTTTTCAACAAATAAAAATTTATTTTTCTCCCTTCTACTTTCTTTCCTGCTGTAAAAAAGGAAAAGAAAAATGAAGCCTTTATAATAACTGTATATAGTCAAAGAAATCCTTGCATTTTCCTGTCCAAATACATGTCTTATTACATCTCCTCTCTGTCAGAAAGGAGTGCCACTTTCCATCATCAAACATCTGAAATTGTGTAGCTGGTCTTTGCATTGATCAAAGTCCTTAAATCTTTCCACATTATTAATTTTTACAATAATGTTATTGTATACATTTTTTTCACCTGATTCTCTCCCCTTCATTTTTTCCAATTCATACAAATCTTCCCCCCTTTTTTTGAAATAGTTCCTTTCATCATTGCTTATAGAACAGTGGAGGGACTTGAAAGGATTAAAATGGGTCAAAGACAAATTAAGTTTCAAAGGAACAACTTAAAAACAACATTACTTAAGTTTATTTCAGATGTAATAGCAATATCATGTTAAAACTGACAGGTTAAATCCTTAACTGCACCAAATAAATTCAGCTACTTAAGTATTTCAGAAGTATTCCCTCCCCCAAAATGAGGGAGCTTTTCATTCTCATTGCCCTGCAACTTAGTTTTTGGAATAATGTCCAAAAAATGATGTGTTCAGATGCAAGGAAATTCAAAACTAAACAAGGCATCTGGGATAGCTCAGATGCCAGATATATCCAATAGTCACACTTGAAAAACAAGGCATCAAAACAAGAATTAATCAAGCTTTTAGCTCTGGAAAAGTGAAGCACCAGACTTGCCATAATTGATTGAGATTGAGATTGATTGAGATCATTTGTGGATCATCTCACAGAAAGAAGCCCCTGCCTTATTTATGCATCCTAGGGGTCAGGAACAGCCTTTTTGTTCATCTGAAGAAGTTGGGGTGATAGACATAGCCTAAAGATTCACCACTGGGAATATGTGATCTGTATGAGCGAATATACAGAAACAAATATGTATATGTTTATGAACATGCCCATTTACTTGTGTGAGGGCATAAAATCATTGCATCGAATCTCCTCTCCTTCCATCGCCTTCTGGCCATGTACTGATGTGATTTTTCATACAGACTTATGCTAAGTGTCCTTCATGCACATTGATTATACATGCAAAGCCATTTTCCAGGGATCATGGGGGACTAGCAAGGACCTCAGTTTTAAAATCCAGAGATTTGAATTTGAGGCTCAGCTCTGACACTTACAAGTTGTGTCATTCTAGAAAAGTCGATTTAGTTTTCTGGCCTACTTTGTGAAATGAAGGAAAATGATTCTTTAGCCCCCTACTCCACAAGGTTTGGTATGAAGGAAGTACCTTCTAAAGCTTAGTAAAGCTCTATGTAAAGTGAGTCACATTATATATAAACACACACACATACATATATATATATATAGAGAGAGATATATAAATATGTATGTATGTAGATATGAAATATAAATACATATGTGTAGATATGAGAGATAAGTACATAGATGTGTAGACACAAAATAATAATAGAAATATAAATACATTTTTACACATGTATATAGACATAAAAGAAAAATATAAATGCATAGATGTGTAGATATAAAATAGTAATAATAATAAGAGATAATTATATAATAATTATATAGTATATCTAGCATGTTAGCATGTCTCAAGCCCTTAAGTCTGAAGATATTGTATTATTTAAAGAACTGATTCCTGTTCGAGTTCTTATTCTTCCTCACTCCTCATATCCAATCAATTGACAAGTCTTTTTGATTCTGTCATACAATATCTTTCCCTCTTCCTTTCTCCCTCTTTCCAGCCATTAACCAAAGGTCTGCTAAGGTAGCTTTCTAATGGATCTCCATATGTAAGTCTTTCCCATCTCTAATCCTTTTTCCACCACTTCCTAAAGTTATTTTCCTTCAGCACAAGTCTCTCCATAATAACCCCCCTCTCCCTTAAACACAAATGACTCCCTATTGCCTCTAAGATCATATATATATATTTCTTCATTTAGCATTTAAACTAAATACTTCACAAGCTAATTCTAATCTATTTTCTAGTCTTATTTATGCCTTATTGCCTTTCAGATATTCTTTAGTCCATTTAATTTGATTTTTTTTTCAAAAACCGTTTTATCTTCCATTTCTGTCTCCTTTGCACAAGCTATCTCTCTTGGAATGTATTCTCTCTTCACCTTTACTCCAGCCCTAGACTCCTTCAAAGTTCACCTCAAAGACTAGTTCCTACATGAGGCTTTTTCTAGTCCTCCCAGAATCCTAGAGCCTCCCTCCAATTTTCTTTATTTTGTATGTACAAAAATATGTTATCTCCCCCAAATAATATCAGCTTTTTGGAGGCAAGAGCTGATATTTCTAGTACACAAGGAAGTACTTGAAAATTATGATGAGATCTTATAATTAGAATCTTGGGATTGGTTTCTGGTCTAGTTGTTGTTCTTTGTGAGTCAGTGGATATGGTCCAAGTTGTAATTCTTTTTTTTTTTTGCTTTTTTTGCAGAGGCAATTGGGGTTAAGTGACTTGCCCAGGGTCACACAGCTAGGAAGTGTCTGAGACCAGATTTGAACTCAGGTCTTCCTGACTTCAGGGCTGGTGCTCTAACCACTGCGCCACCTAGCTGCCCCCCCAAGTTGTAATTCTGAGTCTCCAAACATAATTTTGCAGAAGCTCTTTTTCAGCTGACTTCACTCCAAGGAACAAATGCTTTTGTAATGTCACTGCGATAAGAGGAGAAGGCTTCTTTGTGTGAGCCCAATGAACTTACCTGAGGCTGGAAAACAAATTTGCAGTTACCTTTATTTTACCTTCACTAGAAAGCCTTTTGAGAAGCTTAGGGCAAGAGAGACTGTACAAGCATGACAAAGGTTACCCCAAGGTTTTCCCAAAGGTGGGAAAGCTGGGACACTGATACATTGTTGGTGGAACTGTGAACCGGTCCAACCATTCTGGAGAGCAATTTGGAACTATGCTCAAAAAGTGATCAAACTGTGCATATCCTTTGACCCAGCAGTGTTTCTATTGGCCTATATCCCAAGAGATCTTAGAGGAGGGAAAGGGCCCCACATGTGCAAGAATGTTTGTGGCAGCCCTTTTTGTAGTGGCTAGAAACTGGAAACTGAGTGGATGCCCATCAATTGGAGAATGGCTGAACAAATTATGATATATGAATGCCATGGAATATTATTGTTCTGTAAGAAATGACCAGCAGGATGATTTCAGAGAGGCCTGGAGAGACTTGCATGAACTGATACTGAGTGAAATGAGCAGAACCAGGTGATCATTATACATGGCAACAACAATACTATGTGATGATCAATTCTGATGGACGTGGTTCTTTCCAACAATGAGATGATTGAGGCTAGTTCCAATGATCTTGTGATGAAGAGAGCCATCTACACACAGAGAGAGGACTGTGGGAACTGAGTGTGGATCACAACAGAGTATTCTCACTCTTATTGTTGTTGTTCACTTGCATTTTGTTTTCTTACTCATTTACTTTCTTTTTTTTTGATCTGATTTCTCTTGTGCAGCCAGAGAATTGTATAAACAGTTTATACATATTGGATTTAACATATATTTTAACATGTTTAACATATACTGAATTGCTTGACATTTAAGGGAGGGGGTGGGAGGAAGGAGGAGAAAATCTGAAACACAAGGCTATGCAAGGGTCAAGGTTGAAAAATTATCTGTGCATTTGTTTTGAAAATAAAAAGCTTTATTAAAAAAAGAAACAAAGCCTGTGGTGATGATAATCCAGAAAGAAGACATTCAGCTATTTAATTAGAATCTTTGAAATAGTAATTTACAGCTGTAGGGCAGTGAACACCTAATGGAACTACTTTAAGAATCATCTGTCAAGGCTGTGTCCCAGCTGGAGGCTGAATAAACACAGACAAAGGCATATTGATCTCAGGAATTGTAAGACTTCCCAACAGTTGGGGATATTCTAGCCCCTGACTCAATTTGACAGACAATTAGGGAAGAACTGAGATGACAGTCTAACCCCCAACTGGTTTGGAAGCAATGCAGGAACTTTTCAAAGATTCTAGTAAATCTTCCTAGCACTAGCCTCATAAACAAAGTTGATGAGATATGACCTGGTGAAATGTCCTAATGGAATAGAAGAAACGGATTGCATGTTAAGTCCCATTTAAAGAGCCTAGGGGGAGAATCTAAGGAAGAAGATTGTCCCCTAAGACCTAGATTTATGTTAATTATACATAATCACATAGTAAATATTCATTTACCTACATTATCTCATTTTAACTTCACAGTAGTTCTATGGGAGTACTAGTAATATTATCTATCCTCATTTTATAGATGGAGAAACTCAGATTTGTAGTGTTAAGGGATTAATCCGGTCACACAACTAGCAAGTGTAAGAGGCACAATGGAAATCCAGATTTTCCTAATTCTAAATCTAGCATGCTATCTGCCACACCATATTATCTGTTGTTGCATTGGTGATTTGATCTGTTGTGTATATGATCACCTTAATTCTTCCTGCTTTGTGTACTACAAAATTCTGCTGGTTCGGAGGAGCCTTGGGTATTAGACACCTGGCTTTGCCTGTTAATTAGCTGCATGCCTTTGCATAAAGCAGGTAACCTCTCTGGGACTTGGTTTCTTCATCTGTAAAATGAAGGGAGTGAACGATAATGACTTTTTCCAACTTTCTCCCAGTTTTCAGTCACATCTAACTCTTTGTGACCCATTTGGGGTTTTCCTGGCAAAGAGACTGGAGTGGTTTGTCCTTTCTTTCTTTAGCTTGAGGAAACTAAAGCAGACAGGATTTAGTGGCTTGCCCAGGATCACCCAGTGAGAAAGTGCCTGAGGCCAGATTTGAACTCAGAAAGATGAATTTTTCTGATTCTGGGCCTTCCTCTCTATCCATTGTATTATTTAGCTGCCCCTGTGGTTCTTTCATTTTCCTTCCTCCTTTCTCTTGATGTTGTGTGACATAAGATTGTTGTGTATTGAGAAATATTAATTTTTAATCGGAGAATTTATTAAAGTCTAATTTGGGCACATGGGATCAGTATCCAAATCTCGTGGCCCAGAACAAAAGGACATAGGACTTTTTATAGGGTCTAAAGAAACCAGCAAACAGCTTAGCTTGCTTCCTATCTGACATATTTGCAACTGTTTGTTAAGGGAATATATAAAAGACAAGGGCAAGGAGACAGAAATCTTGCATGAGATTTGTGCTACTAATGTTATGCAGGAGAGAAGGAGACAAGGATGCAAAAGGGGTTTGGGATTGCTGGGTCATTTTAAATTCTCAAATCCAGTTTTCCTGGGGACGGGGGAGTTGGGTCTATGGCTCTATCATTTGGAGCTATGGTTGTAACAAAGGATATTTCCAAAAATTACTATAAATGTGGTCTCTGAATTTCTCCAGTATTTACAATCTGTTACTCATTTGACATTTACCACACACTGACTCATATCAACAGTTGACTTTTTTATATTTATGTCTTTTTCTCTCAAATGTTTTACCTTTTGAGGGTAGGGACTGTGTATTATCCATCTTTGTATTCTCCTTCAGCACCTTGTGCCGAACATGGTAAGTGTTCACAATAAATTCTTTTTGGGTCATTTGTTGACTACAAAACAAGGTATTGGGACTCTCATTGTTCATCTTTCTTCTAGTCTCCTCCTCATGGCAGCTTAGTAATAAAGAGATTGGAAATTCTGTAAGATTCCTAGGACCCTTATAGGATTCTATAATTAGAGGAAGGGACTTTAATTCAACCTAATAGTTTTACACATGAGAAATACAGGTACCTGAGCACCTGGCTAGAATATAGGGCAGAGGCTACCAGCAACAACCAGCCTTGATAAATGAAAGGCTTATCAAAGCTTATATAAAAATTTTTTTGGCCTTGAAGCTAACTGCCAGGGGTGAGATAGGAGTTGAAAAGAATTTATTCACTCCAGCCTAAATAGCAAAGGACCTGAGAAATTTCCTCTGAAGGGAAGTGAATATTGCTGAAAAAAGGCCTTGACAGTCACCTGAGTGGATCTTTTGTGTGCACAGTATATAGCACAATTCCCATATAACTATGGAATTTCTAACTAAGGTTTAGTGTGGGATATTTTTGCTGATTACAGCAATGCAAATATAACTCAGGGTCCTTTCTAGGATAGTCTCTTTTTAAAAATTAAAACAACTTTTTTAAAAATTAGGGATTTAACAAACACCAAAAGGAAGGAGTTTTTCTGTATACAAAGTTGAACACAAAAGAGGATGGTATCTAAAACCTTGAATAACTTATTCCATGCTGCTTGTTAGAAAAAAAAGTAGAAGGGTGAGATTGATTTATTTACTCAAACTATTTTATTTCATTTAAAGATGCCCAATCAATCAATTTTAGTCATAGGCTTTAGACCAAATGCTAAAGTAATTGGAGCTAGAATAATGTTTCACAGGAAGAAAGATAGGCTGAGAAAACTTGGTTATAGCCCAGGGTTCAGCTATAAAGTTTCCACTTATTTTACAATCAGGGTCATTGGAGAGACTGGGGTACTGTGGCTTTCTGGTCAAACTTCTGAGGAGGAATTTCAGAAGTGAAGTTTCTGTAAAGATGAAGAGAGTCTTTAATTTTGGTCTTGACCAGATTTCAGCCCTCCTCCACTTCCCTCCCTTTGGAGAGGGGAGGACATTTTGGACTTGTTAGTTTCCCAAGTTATCCCCAGACCAGTTGATGGCAATGTTTGTATTGGAAACCAGTGACAAACTAGGCAAATTCCTGGTCCTACAAGGTACTCCTCAAAGAAACTGCACTTTGCTAAGGGAACTTTTTGAGTATTCTTCGAATTGGTTGACTTTCAGCAACCAGAATCTGAGTTACTCCTTTGCCCAAAGTGCTTCTAAGCTTGAACCCACTTTCCCCAGACTCTGTTACTTTGTAGGAGAATGTCACAGACTTTTAGAAGGATATTTTTGTAACAACTGTTCATGTGGTCATCCTTACAAATATTACTTTTTAAGAAAAAGGAAAAGGACCTATATGTGCAAAATATTTATAGCATCTCTTTTTGTAGTGTCAAAGAATTAGAAACTGAGGGAATGTTCATCAGTTGGGGAATGGCCAAACAACTTATGGTATATAAATATGATGGGATACTATTGTGTTGTAAGAAATGATAGAGGGGAGATTTTAAAAAACCTGAGAAAATTTATGTGAACTGAAGTGAACAAAACAAAAACAATCTACATGGTAACAATATAAAGCAAATCAACTGTGAAATACTTACTAACTGATCAGTACAATGATCTACCACAACTCCAAAGGACTTATGATATAAAATGCCATCTACCTCCAGATACAGAACTAATGGACTAAGAATGTAGATTGGGGTGTGGGGGGAATTCCTCTTCTTTATTTTTCTTCCCCCCCTCCCCACTGGAACATGGCTAATGTGGACATGCGTTTTGTATGACTTTATACACACACACACATACACACACACACACACACATATATAATGTGTATTGTATTTACTGTGTTCTCAAAGGGTAGGAAAAGAGGTAAATGGAAGGAGAGAATTTGGAACTGAAAATAAATAAATAAATATATATATATATATACATATATATATATATATATATTTTGCTGAGGCAATTGGGGTTAAGTGACTTGCCCAGGGTCACACAGCTAGGAAGTGTTAAGTGCAGACCAGATTTGAACTCACCTTCCCCTGACTTCAGGGCTGGTGCTCTATCCACTGCGACACCTAGCTGCCCCCAAAATAAAGTTTTTAAAAAGGTAAATACTCCTTTGTGAAAGCTACTTAGAAGTTACAAAGATGATTCTTAATTAATAATATTAGGAGAATACAACAGTGATATTGATTTGATCTGATGGCATTAATGAATTATCCTCCCTCCCTCAACTGATGAGGATCTAGATACCAAGATCTAGAATCTTAAAGAGCATTTATAGCCATACTCTGGGATCTAAGACTCATTTGTGAGAGTTAGAGATGGCATAAGAATGTTCAGGATTTATATGGGCAACAACAGTAAGACACGTGTGCTATGTATAACATGACAGATGCATTCCCCAAAAGTACTGTATTATGCAAAATCACATCATAAAAGCCACAGAGCTGATCAGGGAAAATGAGGTTTGGAAACAACCTCCAAAAATGTCAACAGTACCATATTTTAAAAAGACAGGAACTTAATAAGAAGGGTACCATAGATTTATACACATTACATAGTTAAGAAATATATAAATACAATAAATGGAGCTCACATCCATGGCTGGTGCTAGTCCTGTGGGCATGGCTACATGGGTAAGTTGGAAAGGCCCACAACTCAGAGAGCTGGAGGCTATGGAAATGGGGCTCAGGGTCAGTCCTCTTCTGCTTAAGTTTCTATTGCACCAGAAGATATAGAAGAAATATGGCATTTTACAGTTTCTGTGATCTTGTGATGACGAGAGCCATCTACACCCAGAGAGAGGACTGCAGGAACTGAATGTGGATGACAACATAACATTCTCACTCTTTTTGTTTTTTATTTTCTAAACATATGCACGGATAATTTTTCAACATTGATCTTTACATAGCTATGCAAGGATCAATGTTGAAAAATTATCTGTGCATATGTTTAGAAAATAAAAAGCTTTAATAATAATAAAAACACGCACATGTGCACAAAAGAAATATGGCACTTTACCTTAACAAAGGCATGAAGTTTGCTTGGGAAAGTAGGCATTAGAAGGGTTGCAAGGTGTGAGTTATTATGAATTGGTGTAATTTTTCTGCATTCTTATATTTCTCATGGAAGAAATCTAGCACCAGAAAACTTGAAATTCACATTATGCTCATAATATTCCATAATATAT
>JAJPUD010005600.1:100275-154122 GCA_023553655.1 Myrmecobius fasciatus
CTTCCTTCCTTCCTTCCTTCCTTCCTTCCTTCCTTCCTTCCTTCCTTCCTTCCTTCTTTTCCTCCCTTCCTTCCCTCCTTCCTTCCCTCCCTCTTCCCTTCCCTTCCCTTCCCTCTCCTCCCCTCCCCTTCCCTTCCCTTCCTTTCCTTTCCTTTCCTTTCTTTTGCAGAATCTTTTAAATGAAGCTTAGGTATGACTTATGTCTAAAATTTCTTCCCTTATGGAAAAGGTATTCAGTGTACAAAGTAGATATCACACATGGGATAGCTCTTTAAAAAATGCTTACAACTCAAAAGATTCAAAAGTATGCATTGACAAAGACTTAAAACATGAAACCACTGATCACATCGAAAGAAATTTTGAAATGAAAACTCCCAGGAATATTATTGTCAAATTCCAGAGCTCCTGGGTCAAGAAAAAAAAATATTGCAAGTAGTCAGAAAGAAACAATTCAAATACTGTGGAGCCACAGTTTGGCTAACACAAGATTTAGCAGCTTTTTCATTAAAGGATTGGAAAGCTTGGAAAAATATTCTGGAGGGCAAAAGAGCTAGGATTACAATAAAAAAAATCACCTATCCAGCAAAACTGAGCATAATCCTTCAGGGTAGGGAGAGAATGGACATTCAAAGAAGTTTTCTAGATGTTCTCTAGACTTCAAAGAAGTTCTCATTCATTTGTTCTATCACTCCATCAAGTATCTATTAAATGCCTACCATATGTTAGACACTGTGCAATATACTAAAGTTACGAAGAAAAGCCAATAACTAGTTCTTGCCACCAATGAACTCATAGTCTAATGGGAGGGAAAACATATGAATAACCATACAGACAATAATATATGTGTGTATAGACAAACACAATTGTATATATATTTACATATATTTGTATATACATATACATTGTTATACATGTGTTATACATATATAAATGTATAACTATTCAAGATAAATTTGGAGTAACTTGTTTGTACTAGTGTTGATTTTTCTGGTGACCTTTTCTGTTGCTCTTGGGCTTCTGGATTAGTTTTTCTGGAATTCTTGAGTAGAAAAAATTATTTACTATAGTTTCTTTCTGGATTTCAAAGCCATTATTTGTTCTAATGTTGAGGGGGGGAAATCTTTTGTGTTTTTTTTTGTTTTTGTTATTGTTGTTGTTGCTGGAGTAGATATATGAAAATGGAGTGGTCTGCCTCTGTTCAGGCAGCTTTCTTGGCCAGAAGTTTATCTTTCTAGTTAAAGGAACCATAAATCAAATAGCAAAGCTTTTAACAGAGACAAAATAGAAAAACAAATAACAAAGGAAAATTACCTTTTCACAAAAGGGTACAATTTCTCACTGATTTTCACATCACAATGGGAGAGAGAATATTTCCCAGATAATTCATGTCTGTTAGTGCAACCCCTTTGATCTCCATCTCTCTATTTCTCTTTACTTTTATAGTCTCTCTCTATATCCAAAGCTGTCATTCTCATTTCTATTGATTTTCTCATGTCACCTGCTGGAAGTGTCATTATACCTGGAGCTTTTTCTTTTCTCCAGAGCTGCTGCCTTTTGCTGGAGTTATTTTCTGCTTCTGTGATTTCTTTCTCAAAGAGAGTGTTATTGCTCTTTTGTGAGACAATCTTGTCATATGCCTGATCAACCTGTCTTTTGTTCCTGCTCTTTTCTTAGGCCCACAACCATGACTGATTAATGCCCCAAAAGACCCCTGGAGATGCTACCAATACCTTTCCCCACTATAATATAGCCTGCTACTCAAGGAAAAATCTTCCAAAGCTCCCTTGATATTTAGCTTGGGGTAAGAAAATTTATTTCATCTCATGTTATTTCATCCATGACACTCAGATATTATTGCTGTGTCTTACTCTTTGTGACCCCATTTGGGGTTTTCTTGACAAAGATACTGGATTCATTTGCCATATCCTTTTCCAGGTCAGATGAGGGAAGAAAGGCAAGTATCTTGCCCAAGTGACTTGCTGAAGATCACACATCTAGTATGTGTCCCAGGATTGATTTTAACTTATGTGTTCCTGATTCCAGGCTCCAGCTCTATCTACTCACCCCTTAGTTGCCCAACATGAAAATAAATGCAAACATGATTTAAGTTGGCAGCACTGGAGATAATAAAGCATAAGATTTTTCTGTCCCTTTCAACCACTCTATCTAGGCCACTGTCCCCCTTATATCCAAATAAAGAAGTTTGATGCTCAAAGTTGTTGTTTGTGTATTTATTATGATTGTCCATATACCAATAGTAAAAGAACCCAAATTAAACTAAAATCATCTGATGTCAATTCCTCTTCTCATTCAAGCACATCACATTGTCTCTCAGATTTCATTCAGTCTTGGGTATTTTCATGGTGGGGTTAAGTGAGTAGAGTTATAAAGGAAAAAAAAAAGAACATTAAAATGCAGAAACAAATATATTTTGGATTGTTATTATTTATAATGATAACAATAATTGTCATCCATATAGTACTTTGAAGTTCACAAAAGGTTTTACATACATTTTCCTCCTTTGTTCTTTTTAAAAAATTTATATTTAATACATATTGCTTTATGAATCATGTTGGGGGAGAAAAATCAGAGCAAAAGGGAAAAACCATGGGAGAAAGTTAAAAAAAACAGAAAAAGAAGTGAACACAGGATGTGTTGATTTATATTCAATCTCCTTAGTTCTTTTTCTGGGTGCAAATGGCATTTTCTGTCTAAAGTCTATTGGGATTGCTTGATTGGTTCTCACTGAACCATTGAGAAAAACCCAATCTTTCGTAGTTGATCATTGCACATTCTTGCTGTTATTGTGTATAATGTATTCCTGGTTCTGCTTGTTTCACTCAGCATCAGTATATTGTAAATCTTTCCAGGCCTTTCTAAAATCAGCTTGGTCATCATTTTTATTTTTATTTTTTTTATTTTTATTTTTAATAAAGCTTTTTATTTGCAAAACATATGAGTGACCTTTCAACATTGACCTTTGCAAAAAAACTTTTTTTTTCCCAAGCTTTTCCTTTCCCTCCCCCCGCCCCCCACCCCTAGATGACAGGTAATCTAATACATGCTAGATAGGATAAATTATATGACAAATACAATACATGTATACATATCTATACAGTTATCTTACTGCACAAGAAACATCAGATCTAGAAAGAGAAGAAGAAAAAAAACAACCTAAGAAGGAAAACAGAATGCATGGAAATATTCACAGAAAGCGTTAAAATGCTGTGTTGTGGTTCACTCTCAGTTCCCACAGCCCTCTCTCTGGATGTATATGACTATCTTCATCGCAGCACAACTGGTTTGAATCACATCATTGTTGAAGAGAACCATGTCCATCAAAATTGATCATCGTATAGTCTTGTTGCTGTGTATAATGTTCTCCTGGTTCTGCTGATTTCACTCAGCATCGGTTCATGCAAGTCTCTCCAATCCTCTCTGAAATCCTCCTGTTGGTCATTTCTTACAGAACAATAATATTCCATAACATTCATATACCATAATTTATTCAGCCATTCTCCAATTGATGGGCATCTTTTCAATTTCCAGTTTCTTGCCACTACAAAAAGGGCTGCCACAAACATTTTTGCACATGTGGGTCCCTTTCCCTCCTTAAAAATCTCTTTGGGATATAGGCCCAGTAGAAACACTGCTGGGTCAAAGGGTATGCACTGTTTGATAACTCTTTGAGCATAGCTCCAAATTGCTCTCCAGAATGGTTGGATCCGTTCACAGTTCCACCAACAATGTATCAGTGTCCCAGTTTTCCCACATCCCCTCCAACAGCTATCATTATCATTTCCTGTCATTTTAGCCAATCTGAGAGGTGTGTAGTGGTATCTCAGAGTTGTCTTAATTTGCATTTCTCTGATCAATAGTGACTTGGAACACCTTTTCATGTGACTGGAAATAGTTTCAATTTCTTCGTCTGAAAATTGTCTGTTCATATCTTTTGACCATTTGTCAATTGGAGAATGGCTTGAATTCTTATATATTTGAGTCAATTCTCTATATATTTTAGAAATGAGGCCTTTATCAGAACCTTTGGATGTAAAAATATTTTCCCAGTTTACTGCTACCCTTCTAATCTTGTCTGCATTCATTTTGTTTGTACAAAAACTTTTCAACTTGATATAGTCAAACTTATCTATTTTGTGATTAATGATGACCTCTAGTTCTTCTTTGGTCACAAATTCCTTCCCCCTCCACAGGTCTGAGAGGTAAACCATCCTACATTGTTCTAATTTGTTTATAATATCATTCTTTATGCCTAGATCATGAATCCATTTTGACCTTATCTTGGTATATGGTGTTAGGTGTGGGTCAATGCCTAATTTCTTCCAGACTAGTTTCCAATTATCCCAGCAGTTTTTGTCAAATAGTGAGTTTTTATCCCAAAAACTGGGGTCTTTGGGTTTATCGAACACTAGATTACAATTGTCATTGAGTATTTTGTTCTGTGAACCTAACCTATTCCACTGATCCACTACTCTATTTCTTATCCAGTACCAAATGGTTTTGGTGACCACTGCTTTATAATATAGTTTTAGATCTGGTGCAGCCAGGCCACCCTCATTTGCATTTCTTTTCATTAATTCCCTTGAAATTCTTGACCTTTTGTTTTTCCAGATGAATTTTGTCGTTATTTTTTCTAGTTCAGTTAAATAATCTCTTGGGAGTTTGATTGGTATAGCACTAAATAGATAGATTAGTTTAGGTAGTATTGCCATCTTTATTATATTCGCTCGACCTATCCAAGAGCACTTGATGTTTTTCCAATTGTTTAGATCTGACTTTATTTGTGTGGAGAGTGTTTTGTAGTTTTGCTCATATAGATCCTGACTTTCCCTTGGCAGATATATTCCCAAATATTTTATACTATCGATAGTTATTTTGAATGGAATTTCTCTTTGTATCTCTTGCTGTTGCATTTTGTTGGTGATGTATAAAAATGCTGATGATTTATGTGGATTTATTTTGTATCCTGCAACTTTGCTAAAGTTGTGGATTAATTCTAATAGTTTTTTAGTTGATTCTCTAGGGTTCTCTAAGTAGACCATCATATCATCTGCAAAGAGTGATAATTTGGTTTCCTCAGGTCATCATTTTTATAGAGCAATAATATTCCATTAGTTTCATATATCATGCTGTTTTGTTCTTTCTAACAGCTCTTTAAGTACAACCAATATCATTTTTTTAGTTAAGTTACTATTTATTACTTGATTGAATGAGGTATGATCAACTGATAGAATTTTTCTGAGAAACATTATTTGTTTTTTTTCCCCTCCTAAATTGTGATTCACTGGCAACATGAACCTGAAAATTTATTGGATAAGTTACACCAGAGAAGCAATGAAGGGAATAGCAGAGTAATTAGATGCCAGTAGCAAAATGGCATGGGAAAATAGAATGACTCTATAAAGGTTATTGGCAGGAAGAAGAGGAACATATTTTAAAATTAGAGGTAGTTTTGTTCCTTGTATAGCCCTGTCAGAAGAATTAACAGAGAATCCAGGGGTTAATTATCCATCCTGTGTAAAGAGATCTGCATAGAGGTTAATAGACTTTTATGAAATGGGATGTAAAAAGTATTAGCTAAATTTGAAGGGTTAGAAAAGGATGTGGAATCAAAATATTAAAAAGAAGAAAAAGGGGGGAAATTGTGAGAAATAGATGGGCATTTTGATTTTTCACAGTTATGAAAATCAAATTAGAGAAATGAAATTTAAATTATAAAGCTGAAGCCCACAAAGACATCAAGAAATAATCAAGGGTGGAGGTTATCTTCTCTCAAAAGAAGGTAAGCTCCTTGGGGGCAGAGACTGGCTTTTGTAATCAGGGGTGAGAGTCTGAGATTTGAAAAGAATCTTTTATTTGTCCTTAGCCTTCCTTTGTAATCTTCCCCCTTTTAGAATGTAAGCTCCTTTGGAGCAGGGACTGGCTATGTAATGAGGGGTGGAGATTCATGTCTTGTAACTTCTGTAATATCCAATTAATGAGAAATAAGGGGAGGGACTTGTGCTTCAGGACAGGAAATAAAATGCTGCCTTTGGAGTTTCAAAGGTATTTCTACTACCTAGACATCCATTCTTGCAAGAATATAAAATAAATCTTTCTTGCATTCAAAAAAAAAAAAAGAAACCTAAATATTTTAGGAATGGTTTCCTCGTTGATAAAGAAACTAAGACTCCCTAAAAAAGTTAGTTGGAACAAATGATCAATGTTTGCAGTGGTAAACATGCCCAGATGTTCAAATCAACATTTGTTTGAGAAGACACAGTTTGCAATAATAGCATTTTAAGTTCATTACACCATATTGAAGTTTACAAAGCATTTTCTTTACAACACCTTGGTGAGGCAGATAGGCAAATGTTGTTATCATCCTTCTTTAGGTGAAGAATCTGACCTAGATATGAGTGGGATGAACTCTCCCATAAAATGGAAGCAGATAGCAGAGTGGATTAAAAGCCAGAACTCTACAATATGTAATTCACAGGAAATACATTTGAAGCAGGGAGATACACACAGAACAAATAGAAGAAAAAAAAAAAACAGGGTTAGCAATCCTGATTTCAAACCAAGAAAAAGCAAAATCTAACTAAAAGAGATAAAGAAGGAAAATACATCTTGCTAAAAATTACCATATAAAATAAAATAATATCAATACTAAGCATATATGCACCAAGTGGTGTAGCCTCCAAATTCTTAGAGCAGTTAAATGAGTTGTAGGAAGAAATAATCAGCAAAACTACACTAGTGAGGGACCTCAGCTTCCTCCTCTCAGAACTAGATAAATCTAAGCACAAAATAAACATGAAAAAAGTTAAGGAGGTGAATAGAATTTTAGAAAAATTTGGTATATTAGACTTCTGGAGAAAATTGAATGGGGATAGAAAGGAATATAGCTTTTTCTCAGCAGTACATGACACCTTCAAAAAAGTTGACCATATTTTAGGGCATAAAACCTAATAATCAAAGGCAGAAATATTAAATGCATGCTTTTCAGATATGATGCAGTAATACTACATGTAATAAAGGGCCATGGAAAAATAGACCACAAATTAATTGGAAACTAAATAACCTAATCCTAAAGAATGGGTGGATCAAACAATAAATCATAGAAGCAACCAATAATTTTGTTGAGGTGTGAGAAATTGATGTAAACTGTGTTCCTTGATCTTTGGTGAGGGGTAGACTGAGGTTAGATTAACCCTAAAATCTCAACCCCTTGAGAGATACCCTAATAGCAATGGAGTCCCCAGGCCAATGTCACAGGTTTTTGCGAAGTTTTTGGCAGAAAAAAATGAGTTTATTTTCACTGAGAAACAACTTCCCTCAGTGGGCTATTCCTGATAGGAATTAGCAAAGGTTTGGGATACAGAGTTGTTTTTTATTAGCCTTCTATGGTTTGGGGCTAGGGAGCAATTAAGGGCTAATTTTCAAATCAATAAGGGTGGTGATTGTTTCCCAGATCAAAGTGATTCACAGATTAATTGGAGGTGGGAGATTCTCATGGGAAAGCACATAGCTTTCCCAAAGGAGATTCAGGTGGATAGGGATCATTTTTAGGAATTTCCCCAGGCCAGGTGGCCCACCCTCCACAAAGATCAGGGAACACAGTTCTATTACATCAATTTCATTCAAGAGAATGACAATAAGACAACATACCAAAACTTAGGGGATGCAGCCAAAATAGTTCTGTTGAAGTTGGGAAGAGGAGACCCTAAAAGTTCCCTAAACAGGTGTTGTGAAGTGCTCAAAAGAATTAGCAGGCTTGAACCCCTCTCCTAGTCAAGGGGCAAAATTTTATTGCAATAGTAATTATAATGTCATTACAAAAAGCGGGATAGAATTCTAAGGGAATTTCAGCAGCAAGACAGAAGCAAGAAGAGACTTTTATTCAACTTCTACCATAGATATATTAATTCTCTGGCTCAAGGGTAGGGCTAGGGAGTAGTAAATCTCACTGAGAAGATTTCCAGTCAGCAATGAATTGAGGAGTGGTCTTATTCACTATTGTCTCAGGAGTTTCATCTGTGGGAGTTTCCTGAGGCCAGAAGTGGTCAGAATTAGACAGATTGGGCCTGGGAGTTTCCTGAGACAGAAAATCATTGACTTATTGCCAAGAAGAGAAGCCCCCCAAGATCAGGGATGACAAAATCATATTACATCAGTTCTAAGAGGAAATTTTATATCTCTAGATGCTTACAAGAATAAAATAGAGAAAAAGAAGATCAATGAATTGGGCAGGCAACTAAAAAAGCTAGAAAAAGAATAAATTACAAGTTGTTATGGACATAGACAAGAAGCAACAATTCCACATTTGAACTGAGTGTTATGATTCCAAATCTCTCTACCTGTGTGTTGGGCTAAGAGATGGAGTCCAATAAATCTTACATAAGGATTCTTGTGAGCCACATATTAGAAAATCATATATGTGGATATCTTTCTTTTGTTTATTAATACATCTGCACATTAAATTGGGGTAGCAAGCTTAGCCATGGTAGATAGAGGGCTAGGCCTGGAGTCAGGAAGACACATCTCCAAATCTGACCTCAGACACCTACTAGTTGTGTGACCCTAGGCAAGTTACTTAACCCTATTTGCATCAGTTTCCTCATCTGTAAAATGAGCTGGGAAAGGAAATAGCAAACCATTCTAGCATCTTTACCAAGAAAACTCCAAATGGGGTCAGGAAGAATGGGACATGACTGAAATGACTGAAAAACAATAACTCAAGATGAGAAGACTTGGGTGGGACACCTTAGCTGTTTTTGGTTCTTTCTGAAAAAAGGTGTAGATATGTTTTGGGTAGCCTCCAGGAGCAGAAAAAGGACCAACAGGTAAATTTCAAGTTAAAATTGAAGAACAACTTTCTAATGATTGTTGTTATTCATTCATTTCAGGGTGTCACTTTGTGACTCCATTTGGGGTTTTTGGGCAAAGACATGGGAGTGGTTTGCCATTTCTTTTTCCAACTTATTTTACAGATGAGGGAACTGAGGCAAACAGGGTTAAGTGATTTGCTCAGGGTCACATAGCTAGAAAGTTGTCTGAGGTCACATTTGAATTCAGGTCCTCCTGACTGAGATACACTGCTCTACCTAATTTCCCTTCAGTGATTAGAGCTACCCAACAATAGAATGAACTGTTTTCTTTTTATTTATTTATTTTTATTAAAGCTTTTTATTTGTATAACATATGTATGGGTAGTTCCTCAGCACTGATCTTTACAAAGCTTTCTGTTACAAATTTTACCCCCAGTTCTCCCCCCTCCCCTAGATGGCAGGAAGTCCATTACATGTTAATAATGTTGAAATACTTGACAAGTTGTGCAAGAAAAATCCTATCTACAAGGAAAAAAAAAAGAAAATCAGAGAAAGGAAACACAATGCAAGCAAACCTCAATGGAGAGCATGAAAATGTTATGTTGTGGTCCACATTTCATATCCCTCTCTGACTATATATGGTTTTCTTCACTGAACAATTGGAACTAGTTTGAGACAATTCTTTGTTGCAGAGAGCCATGTCCATCAGAATTGATCATCATGTAATATTGTTGTTGCTGTGTATAATGATCTCCTGGTTCTGCTCGTTTCACTCAGCAACAGCTCATGCAAGTCCCTCCAGGCCTCTCTGAAATTGTCCTGTTGGTCGTTTCTTACAGAATAATAATATTCCATAACATTCATATTTCACAATTTATTCAGCCACTCTCCAATTGATGGGCATCCCTTCAGTTTCCAGTTTCTAGCCACTACAAAAAGGGCTGCCACAAACATTCTTGCACATGTGGGGCCCTTTCCCTCCTCTAAGATCTCTTTGTGATATAAGCCCAATACACTGCTGGGTCAAAGGGTATGCACAGTTTGATAACTTTTTGAGCATAGTTCCAAATTACTCTCCAGAATGGTTGGATCTGTTCACAGTTCCACCAACAATGTATTAGTGTTCCAGCCTTCCCACATCCCCTCCAGCATTCATCGTTATCTTTTCCTGTCATTTTAGACAATCTGACAGGTGTGTAGTGGCACCTCAGAGTTGTCTTAATTTGTATTTCTCTGATCAATAGTGATTTGGAGCAACTTTTCATATGACTAGAGATGGTTTTAATTTCATCATCTGAAAATTGTCTGATGAACTGTTTTCTAAGGCAATAACTTTCTAGTCAAGGGTAATATTTATTTAAAATTTTTTTTGTTTTAACATTTTTATTTTCCCAGTTACATGTAAATTTTTTTATATTTGTTTTAAAAATTTTGAGTTCCAGATTCTTCTCCTTCCTTCCCACACCCCTATCCCCACATTGAGAAGGCCCAAATGAAGTTGTGCAAAACATTTCCATAAAATCATGTTGCAAAAGAAAATATAGATCTTTCCCTCCCCACATCCCCCTTCAAAAAAAACTCTTGAGAAAAAAAAAGAAAAGTAAAAAAAGTATGCTTCAGTCTATATTCAGACACAATCAGTTCTTTCTCTGGGTATGGGTAGGATTTTTCATCCTTATTTATTATTAAGTCCTTCAGAGTAGTTTTAGATCATTGTGTTGCTGATAAGAGCAAAGTCATTCATATTCACATTTGACAATTTTGCTATTACTTTATGTTGATAACATCCTGCTCATCATTTCTTATAAAATAGTAATATTCCATCATCATCACATAGTACAATTTATTCAGCTATTCCCCAAGTGATGGACATCCCCTCAATTTCCAATTTTGTCCTGAGAAAAGAGCTTCTACAAATATATTTTTTTTCCTTCTTTTTTAAAATTTTATTTGCATAACATATGTGTGGGTAATTCTTCAACAATAACCCTTACATAGCTTTCTGTTACAAATTTTTCTCCCCACCTCCCCACCCCTCCCCTAGATGGCAGGATATCCACTACATGTTAATTATGTTAAAATATTGGCAAATCAAATATATGTATACATATTTCCAAACTTATTGTTGTGCAAGAAAAATCTTATCTACACAAACGGTATATCAGATAAAGGAAACACAATGTAAGCAAACATCAATCAAGGAGTATGAGAATGTTATGTTGTGGTCCACATTTCGCATCCCTCTCTCTGGGTGTATATGGCTTTCTTCAGTGAACAATTGGAGGTGGTTTGAAACATTTCATTGTTGAAGAGAGCCATGTCCATCAGAATTGATCGTCATATAGTACTGTTGTTGCCGTGTATAATGATCTCCTGGTTCTGCTCATTTCACTCAGCATCAGTTCATGTTCTACAAATATTTTTATACTATAGGTTCTTTTCCTTTAAAAAAAAAACACCTCTTTTTGGATTTATGCCTAGGAGTAGTATTCATGCAATGAATATTTTCCTAATTATTTAGATTTGTCATTATTTCTATAAATGTTTGTAGTTGTATTTATAAAATTCTTGTATATATATATATCTTGATAGACTACTAATTATTTTGTAATTTTTTAGTTATTTTAAATGATATCTGACTATCTCTTCTTGATGAGGGAATTCACTGGGCAAAAAGATATAGCAAATGACATTTCTAATTTCAAGAATTTTTCTAACAATTAGAGCTATTCAAAATTTGAATGTGCTGCTTTATGAGGTAGTAAGTTCCTTGTCATTGGAGATGCTCAATCAGAAACAGAATAACTACTTGCTAAAAGTACTCTAGAGGAGGGAGTTATATATAAGTTGGGAAGCTATACTATATGACTTCTAGGACTCTTGTAACTTTAAGATTTTCTGTGCTTCACAATTTGGCTTAAGGCTGATGCCAGAAGCTTCTGACTCTGAGATATAGATGTTAACCTAAAAGGACATTTTCAAATTTAAAATCAATTAACTACACTGCTGTGAACTACCAAAATAAATCACAAATGTTAATGTTTTTGTTTCATTTTAATTAAAAAATAAATGCATTTAAGTGAAAAAATTCCTGCCAGCTCACCAGTTAATTATCTGAGTGCTGAAAGCAACCTTCCTAATGTGGTACTTAAAGTATCTTGATAAAATTCACCGCCAATCATCTCTGCCAGTATGAATAACAGTGCTATCTCCACTTGTAATTTAAACTGCCAGAAAAAAGGAACCTCAGATTAGTAAGAAAGTAGGCAGAACAAGTCACTTTCTACTTGGGACTTTGTGCAGACAGTCTTTCTTGCATCAAAGAATGATTCTTTTAATAACACCTTTTATTTCCTACTTCTTTTATTTAAAGGTGATGAAGGTATTTTATCATGTCACCTAATCATTAGCTATCTCTTCATAATTGTGATAGAAGCTCTAACCTTCCTTTTCCCCAGCATCATCATCTCCTAGTCTGACATTTGGGTTGTCAGACTAAGGAACAGAGCCTGGGGTCTCTGCAGTTGCTCTATGGATTACATCCATGTAACTGTGCTGGGCACTATATGAGAATACAAAAAGATGCGACGTGGTTCCTGACCTTTTGCGTGCTCATAGACTAATTAGGAAAGGGAAAAGATAAATAAGATAACTAATAGTAGGCACTATAGGTACTAGTGTTCTGCCTCTCTCTATGCACATTGGACAATAGTACCAGAAGAGTGGCAAAGACATTAATGCTACAGGATTTCAAGGGAATGATAAATGATTGAATACAGGGAACAGGAGAAAAAGGACTTGAACTGAATTTCAGAGCTAGATATAACTTTGATAAACAGAAAGTAAAAAGGAAGGGAGAGAAAGGAGGGCATTCTAGGCAATGATAAAGATATGGTGGTAAAGGGGCAATGAGTAGGTCAGTTTGGTTGGCATAGGGCCATGCAAATGACCTTGAAGCTTTTATAGAGGTCTATTAGCTTGTCATTATGAATATTTTTTCCTTTGATATAGATTTCAAGAATAAGTGGATGGCCTTTATGAGTTTCCATAAAGCAGTCATGAGACTCACCTTGATAAGGCTCTCTGAATTTAGCCAATCGGATCCTCATAGACCTGAAGTAAATCTAAAAGTTCCCAGCTTGGCAGAACCTGCCAGATATTGCATTCTACTGGCCAAATTATACTCAGTTATTCAAATAGGACCTTAGGAGAAGAGCATATTATTGCTACATCACAGATTTGTGATTTCATCATTCTAGAAGCTTTTTCTATATATATTGATCTTAACCCCCTGTGACTCAATAGATGATCTCAGAATGCTATTTTGGTTGAAAATTGATCACTCCACGGTCTGTCTGATAATGAGATCCTCCAAATATAACTAGCTTGGTTTTTGTGTAAGAGACATTCATTACCAAGCTCATATCATACTACTACTACTACTTTTAATATGAGTAATAACTTATATTTACATAGCATTTTATAATTCCAAAGAACTGCCAGCACTTATTTCATTTTATTATCCCCATTTTGTAGCCAGGAAGATAGAAATTCAGAGAGACTGCAACATGTTTATGATTTACTTAGTATTTAATGGCATTGAGACAAACCCAAGTCTTCCTACTCCAGTTCCAGTTCTTTTCCCATTATAATAGCAGGTGATTGGCTCTCAGAACTCTAGGCCAAGGATCTTAAGCTTTATTACTTTTTATTTATTTATTTATATTTTTATTATTATTATAATAAATATATATTTATTATATTTATTTTAAGGCAGCTAAGTATAATCTTATGATTTTTAAGTAGGCAGAATGATGCCAAGAGAATGGCACAGAAATTAATGCTACAGTAATTTAAGGGAAGGAGACATGACTGAAGACAGGACATATAAGGTTCATATGACACAAGGGACTTGAGCTGGACCTTGAAGTCTTGATATGTCTTTGATAAGCAGAAATGATGACAATCAGAAAGGAAGGAATGAAGGAATTAAGCTCAAATGCCTTGCCAAGTGCCAGGCACTGTGCTAAGTCCTTTATAAATATCTTATTTTATTCTTAGGATGGTTCTGGCAGGGAGGTGTTATTATTACTCCTACATTACAGTGGAAGAAACCAAGGCAGACAGAAGTTTTATGTTTTGGAGGTTGGGTTCAAATTAAGATCTTGGTTCTATCTGTTGAACAAACTAGCTGCCATTGTGTGCACCTTATTATTTTAGGAAGAATAATCTGTCACTTGTGGATAGGATGGTTTGGCAGGGGAGAAAACTAGAGTAGGGAATTGTATTAATCAAACATTAGCAGAGCAGATTTCAAGGGATTCAGATTAAAGGAGGTAGGATCCTGTCGTCTGAGATTCCAGCAATGAATGTACAAATGATCTCATTGAGGAAGAAAATGAGAATATGTTTTTTAAACTTTTTTTATTAAAGCTTTTTATTTGCAAAACATATGCATGAGTAATTTTTCAACATTGACCTTTGCAAAGCCTTCTGTTTCAAATTTTTCTTTTCTTCCCCCCACCCCTTTCCCTAGATGGCAGGTAGTCTAATACATGTTAATTATGTTAAAATATGTGACAAATTGAATCTATGTATACATATTTATACAATTATCTTGCTGTACAAGAAAAATTGGATTTATAAAAAAAACCTGAGAAGGAAAACAAAATGCAAGCAAATATCAACAGAAAGCGTGTAAATGCTATGTTGTGGTCCATTTTCAGATCCCACAGGCCTCTTTCTGGGTGTATATGACTTTCTTCATCACTGAACAATTGGAAATGGTTTGAAACATCTCGAAAATGAGAATGTTTTAAGAGACTTGTGTGGCTACACAGGAATCTGCCAAGTTCAGATTTTTAAAAGGTACATATGAAATGCATAGATGAAAGTCAGAGGAGGTAATCTGAATATTTAGCATAGAGGCAGAAGAATAGAGGAGGCACAGATGAATGGGAGAGGGGTCTGTGCATAATAATGATGAGAAAATTTAAGCTAGTTCACTGTGATAGTTCCAATATCTTATTTCTGCTTGTGGTTCACTTCTCTGCATCTGCCTTCAGCTTCAGTTTCCTGATAATCCTTTCTAAATCTTCCTCATCAGTTCCCTGCTCACTCCTTGCTTTTTCCTGGACAAATGTCCTTAGTATGACTTGACCTTGGTGAGAACCTATCTTTATATGAACTATCAATTGATAACAGCTTTAGAATTGGAATTGAGAGATCATGTAGCCCAGCCTTCTCATTTTATAAATAAAAAATTGAGACACATAGCCTCCAAGTTACCCTTTCCAGTCTACAAGGTCTTGTTCTTACAAGAACTCTCATATTTACTCATATTTACATATTTACATTGCACTTGAAAACTTACAAAGAACTTCTTTACAACAATTCTAGACAGAGCCCTGGGGAACATCCATAGTTAAGAATGAAGAGTCTGATGGAATATGGAAAGGGAAGTCTTTGGATCCTCTGTCCTAGGAGTTCTTTAAGACTAAGATTAACTGTTACTGATACAAGATTAGTCAGCCAATCAATAGAAATTTGTTGAACTACTTTCAAGGCATTGCACAAGGTAGTTTAAATAACATTGATAGTTTTGCTAGCAAGAAAGGGAGTTAGATTAGATGACCTCTTGGGATTCCTTCTACTTCCAAGATTTAGGTATTTGTTGAAAGGAACCAGGTGGTTCAAAGGAGTTCCTATTTTCATGCTATCAGGCCCCAGTTTTTTGACTAAACATAGACTCTGGCTCCCAGTTTCCCGGGTGGCCCTGGTTTGAGAATAGTATCCAGTTATATCCACCATCTGGACTTCCCAAGGCCCTGCTGTTGAGTGTCCTTTGCCTTCCTGAAGAGAAGACAGAATTCTCTAACAGAACCTGTAGAATGAAACAGAATTCTTTTCTGAGGGTAGCTTCCATGCAGGATCCCAATAGTCATATAGATATAAACTGAAAGGGTCCAATTGAAATTCAGATTTATTTGGTTCTGGCCCAAATTAGATTGCTTGAACATATAATGGACATGCTTTGATAAACCCATGGATTGACAGAGGATAGAATTAAATTTTTATGTATATTTCTACCTTATTTCCCTTCAATTCCTTAAAATTTAGCTTCCTGAGTAAGTAGAATCTTATGCGAGAAGACTATTGTCATCACCCTTATCAAGTAGAATTCAGAGACATAAGTGGTATCTGCCTGGTGGATTCCATGCCGCTGGTGACAAGCCATGCAAATCTTTAATTGTAAGTTTCTGTTTTTCAGATAGGATTTGTGATTTCAACTATTTAGGGAACTCCCTATGCCAATTAAAACTGGCCCCTATTCTGCAACTCAGAGTCTTGGACAGCTGCCTATTACTTTAAGAGGTTAAATGATTTGCCTGAGTCACACATCTAGTATATTGTCAGTGGTAGGACTTAAATCCAGAGCTTCTTTACTCCAAGACCAGTTCTCCATTTCTCCACTAAGCTCTAGATGTCTCTAATCATACATTAAATTTCTGAGAATAGAATGCCATGCTACTTCTAGGAGGGATGTACCTAAGTGTGTCTGGTATTGGACCCAGAATCTTCCCTGGGTATGTGATGCCCTGCATGAATCACACTGTGTTTCTCCCCCAAAAGCATGTTTAGCAGGTAAAATATGGTTGAAACATACATCCAAGGTGGTTTAGAAGGGGAAAATAAGTCACACAAACATAACAAATAACTTGAAGAATCAATATAAAATTAAATGGGCTAATATTATTTGCCTTTCTATTATTATAGGGTATATATATGAGCCACAGGTATGTGTTCATTTTTTTAAAGCAACAGCTGGAAGAGTTAATTCCTTTTCTCAAGATGATTGCCTCTCTGAATTATTTCCCAGTTACTAGATCTCTATAAGGGACCCTGAGTTTAAGGCCTGGGGCAATTTCTCTAATTTTCTGTTTTTTAGGGTTAACTCTGATTATTTTAAGGAATAATTACAGCTGGTGCTTAAATGAACTTTAAAAAGATTCCTGGGTGGCTAAGTGTTCATTGATTCCTGATAGATTTCTGGTAGAAACTCAGACTTGAGTCTGTGTATGTGTATCTTTGGATATACTTTGCTGGCTTTTAAAACTATTTACATCCTGATGCCAATCTATCTTTCCAGACTCATAATTCATCATTTCCTCTCTCTCACTCTATGATCCAGTCAAAGTGAACTTCTTTCTCATCCTTGCACTTGGCACCCCATCTTTAGGTCTATGGCTGGTTGTCCTTAATTCCTGTAATGTACTCCTTCTTCATTTCCACCTTGTGGAATATCTTGCTTTCTTCATTTTTTAACTCAAGTTCCACTTGCTATCTGAAACCTTTCCTGATTCTATGCTCTCTCCCCCCCCACTTGATTAAAAACTCCCTCCTAGATTCATTTTGTATTAATTCTGCATAATATTGTAGTGTAATAGTTGATCTTTGACCAGTTCCTTAGCTTTGAAAGTCTAGAATATAATCACAAGGTATTATAGAGATATATCTCTGCTCTGTTCTCTTTATTAAATACAAAATCCTTTTTTTGGAATGAATCAGAAAGGGCAATCTCATTGGTTGATGGAAGATGGTTAACCCCAGATGATCTTTAATTAAAAAAACATTAGAGGTTCAACATATTTTAGACTAAAACATTTGTATGGGAGGAGAAGGGGGTTTCTTTCTTTCTTCGCTACCTCCCATTGATTATGGATTACCTAGTAGTAACTTATCTAGAAGGGGACATATTTATCATTTTGGGAATCGAAGGCTTATTTGGTAAAGGAAAGATTCAGAGAGAGAGAGAGAAAGAGAGAGAGAGAGAGAGAGAGAGAGAGAGAGAGAGAGAGAGAGAGAGAGAGAGAGAGAGAGGTAGTCATATAAGGAAGGAAGCAGCTTCAAGGTCTTGGCTATAGACTCAAGAGAGTTCACATTGGCAACTGAGATTTAGGCTGCAGAGAGAACTGCACAATGAGAGAAAGGGCTCGTAGGTCCCATAGTTCTATACTGTAAGTTGCCTTGGCACATGGAAAGATGCATGTAGCATCCATGGAAAGAGTGAATTCAAACTGGAGTACAATGATAATGAGTCATACCTGTTGGAAATCACTAGCTGCCCTTGACTGATTGTTATTGGGAAACACACTAATGGGGGCTTGTGAACTATAGTTTTAGAAGGTACTAATTTAGAATGCACACAGGGTGTATACTCTATTACTATGTAGAAACATCCTCTGGGAATTCAAGCCTTGAGTTCAAATTCAAGTAACCCAGAAAAGGTTCTATATTTGCGTATGTGCATGTTATCTACCCCAATAGAACATAAATTCCTTGAGGGCAGAGGCCATTTCATTGTTGTTTTTATATCCCCCCTGCCTAGCACAGTGCCTGCCATATAGTAGAGGCTTAATAGATGTTTACCGATTGATTTTTTTTTTTTTTTGCTTTTTTTGCTGAGGCAATTGGGGTTAAGTGACTTGCCCAGGGTCACACAGCTAGGAAGTATCTGAGATCAGATTTGAACTCAGGTCCTCCTGACTTCAAGGCTGGTGCTCTAACCACTGCGCCACCTAGCTGCCCCTTACCGATTGATTTTTACTAAGTCAACTATACTATATTCCAGTGTGGCTTGCTGGTCTCCCTTGCCTGTTTTTCTTTCCCTTGGTCACTTCTTGGGTCATTTTACAGAGCTCCAATGAAAATAGAGCTCCTTGTCTATTCTTTTCACTTTCTTTTTGTTTTAATTAGCTCCGAAATTATATTTTTTTGGGCTCCATATCTGGATGATGGGCAAAAATCAATAAAATTTTGCTCTTTTATAGCTGATTTCAGCTCCCTTGATTAAAGGAGAACCCCTCCCCCCAATTACTTCCCACCGCAGAACTATAGAGAAAAGAACAATATCAAAACCTTTATTACTAAAATGTAGACATTTGTGTTCTATTTCAGCCTTTCTCTCTCAGGAAAGGGGGGAGCATTGATCATTTTAAAAATACTCAGATGATATTTTTGTTTTGGGATCAGTAGATAATCTAGAAAGAAGAATCAACAAAGTTGTTATATTGACTACTTTTTTTTAATTAAAGCTTTTTATTTGTATAACATATGTATGGGTAGTTCCTCAGCATTGATCTTTACAAAGCTTTCCATTACAAATTTTACCCCCAATCTCCTCCCCTCCCCTAGATGGCAGGAAGTCTACTACATGTTAATAATGTTGAAATACTTGACAAGTTGTGCAAGAAAAATCCTATCTACAAGAAAAAAAAAGAAAATCAGAGAAAGGAAACACAATGCAAGCAAACATCAATAGAGAGCATGAAAATGTTATGTTGTGGTCCATATTTTTTTTTTTGCTTTGGCAATTGGGGTTAAGTGACTTGCCCAGGGTCACACAGCTAGGAAGTATCTGAGACCAGATTTGAACTCAGGTCCTCCTGACTTCAGGGCTGGTGCTCTAACCACTGCGCCACCTAGCTGCCCCCGTGGTTCATATTTCATATCCCTCTCTCTGGATGTATATGGCTTTCTTCACTGAACAATTGGAACTGGTTTGAGACTTTTCTTTGTTGCAGAGAGCCATGTCCATCAGAATTGATCATCATATAGTCTTGTTGCTGTTTATAATGATCTGGTTCTGCTCGTTTCACTCAGCATCAGTTCATGCAAGTCTCTCCAGGCCTCTCTGAAATCGTCCTGCTGGTCGTTTCTCACAGAGCAATAATATTCCATAACATTCATATACCATAATTTATTCAGCCACTCTCCAATTGATGGGCATCCATTCAGTTTCTAGTTTCTAGCCACTACAAAAAGGGCTGCCACAAACATTCTTGCACATGTGGGGCCCTTTCCCTCCTCTAAGATCTCTTTGGGATATAGGCCCAGTAGAAACACTGCTGGGTCAAAGGGTATGCACAGTTTGATAACTTTTTGAGCATAGCTCCAAATTGCTCTCTAGAATGGTTGGATCCGTTCACAGTTCCACCAACAATGTATTAGTGTCCCAGTTTTCCCACATTCCCTCCAGCATTCATCGTTATCTTTTCCTGTCATTTTAGCCAATCTGACAGGGGTGTAGTGGTACCTCAGAGTTGTCTTAATTTGCATTTCTCTGATCAATAGTGATTTGGAGCAACTTTTCATATGACTAGAGATGGTTTTAATTTCATCATCTGAAAATTGTCTGTTCATATCCCTTGACCACTTATCTATTGAAGAGTGGCTTGAATTCTTATATATATGAAACAATTCTCTATATATTTTAGAAATGAGGCCTTTATCAGAACCATTAAATGTAAAGATGATTTCCCAATTTGATGCTTCCCTCCTAATCTTGTCTGCATTAGTTTTATTTGTACAGAAACTTTTTAACTTAATATAATCAAAATTATCTATTTGGTGTTCAATTAAGAGTTCCAGATCATCTTTGGACATAAATTTATTCCATCTTCATAGGTCTGAGAGGTAAACTATACTACGTTCCTCTAATTTGCTTACAATGTTACTCTTTATATCTAGAGCATGAACCCATTTAGATCTTATCTTGGTATGTGGTGTTAGGTGTGGGTCAAGCCCTAATTTCTTCCACACTAGTTTCCAATTTTCCCAGCAGTTTTTGCCGAATAGTGAGCACTTATCCCAAAAGTGGGGTCTTTGGGTTTATCAAACAATAAATTGTTAAAGTTATTACCTAGATTGTCCTGATATCCTATCCTGTGCCACTGATCGACTGCTCTATTTCTCAGCCAGTACAAAATGGTTTTGATGACCGCTGCTTTATAATATAGTTTTAGATCTGGTACAGCAAGGGCCACCTTCATCTGCCTTTTTTTTTCATTAATTCCCTTGAAATTCTTGACCTTTTGTTCTTCCAAATGAACTTTGCTACTATTTTTTCTAAATCTGTAAAATAATTTCTTGGGAGTTTGATTGGTATGGCACTAAATAAGTAAATTAGTTTGGGTAGTATTGTCATTTTTATTATATTCGCTCGGCCTACCCATCTTGACTACTTTTCTGTAGTTTTTGTAACATGTTATAATACTGAACACCAAAACAAGACAGGCTGTGCTGTTTTACAGTCATTAGTTGTATCTCTATTTTTATTTCTCCCAACTAAGGGTTGGAGCAGCTGTTTTCACGTTCTCATAAAGGACACCTTTGCTGGGGAACAAGTGGATCCTTTATAAATGCTCATTATTTTAACTTCTTTATACAGCCCTGTCTGTGAAATTTCTTTCATAATATTTTAGAGACATTTTATGAAATTTACAGTTTATTAAAATTTTGCATAATTTAGGATGGGTTTGTCTAGTAGTAAAATTACAAGGAAATGCCCACCCTTCCTGGTTATTTCTTGTTTTTAGTTGGAAGTGACCATTGGAAATGAAATGAATTCCATTTGGGCAAACTTGTGGCAAATAGCTCCAAATCAAACAATTTGACTAATATTTTACATCTTGACCCATCCACTCCCTTTTTTTGGGTAATTTACAAGAAGCTAGTCAGACATGGATGAAGTAGAAATATCACTATATTTTCAGGCAGAAGATCTGATTTGGAATCCTGCCTCAGGTTTTTACTACTGTGACACTAAACAAGTCATTTAACCTCAGTGTCTTCATCTTTTAAATGAGAGGTTGGACTAGGTGATTTCTATGTCCTTTCTGTCATTAAAACTAGGATCATAGAAAAGAACTGGAGTTTAAATTTTCACTAAGTTCTCACAGCTACATAATCAAGTTTTTTTTAATCCCTCTTTGGGGTACACAGGGACCTGTGATTTTATTGATGGGGGGAACTCCCAGTGAGGAAATGTCAGCTATCACTACAGATTTGTAACTAGTCTGCAACTTGCAGGCTTAAGAGAGTATCTGGACAACTGAGATGTTAAGTGATTTGCTCATGATCAAACAATTAGTACATGTCAAAAGTGTGACTTGAACTTGTTATTATCAAAACAAGGTAAATTGAGACACAAAATTCTAAGCATGATTAATTAATTAGTAAAACACAAATTTACCAATAGATAGGATTTCAGCTTCCTTAGTAAAGCTAAGACCTTAAATAAGGGGGTTAGCTCTCTTTTATTGTTTTTGGAAATACAGAACAAAGAATAAGATTTCATAAATGGGGAACCAGTTATGATTGGTTAAAAAAACTCAACATCACAAATGGTAAAATCAATACGATGGATTATAGAACTGAGGCATAGAGGACAATATGATTGGCTGGAGGCTAACAACAATTCCCTACTTTCCTCTTCTGACTAAGAAATCTTCATAGTTTGAGTCTACCTGAGAGATTAGAGACAGTGAACCAGATTTCTTTGGATGACAAACTTGAAGGATAGTTTGGTGTAAAGATACCAGACCAGATTCCCTGGTGTCCATCTGCATCTTTCAAAGATAATGGATTTCCTCCAGGCAAGAATAGAATAGTGATTAGCAGGAGTACTGGATTTCTAAACTTAAGTCAGTATAAGCCAGTTGAATTTTTGAACTAAGTTCAGAGAAAAAGAATCATGACTTAGGGAGTTACAGGAAAAAGAAATCAATGAATTATAAGTAGGACCAATTAAAAATTTTTTAAAGAATCAATCTGATCATTTCAAATCCAAATCTTCCTGACTCTGAGCCTATCTGCTACATGTTATTTCTTTGTTCATTAAGTTAAAAAAAACCCTTCTTTTATTAAGCACTGGCTTTGTTAAGAATTTCCTCTGAAAGAAAATGCTAGGAACTATGAGGTATCAGGGGGGTGCTGGAGCTAGCTCCTACTGACTTGAAAGAATTGATTATTAAATTTTCAGTGTAAGCATTTATACCCTGGCAAACATTACAAATCAGAGCTTCATTTATTGTTTTGTTGATTGTCTAGACTTAAGAGAGTTTTATAGAAAATGTTAATAATGCAGATTAAACTTAACAGTTTACCTTGCATACTTCCCTCCTCCCCTCTTGGAGAACCAGTTGTTAAACACTTATCAGCATACCACTGGATGTAGTTGAGTCTTTCAAAGAAGTTGTGATCTAGTATGAGAGTGGAATTTTCTATCTCTCCTCCCCTACTTTGTTCTGAACAAAGTAATCAATTAATAAATCTTGTTGAATGATTTATTGATGGTAGAACAAATGTATTTATAGGAGAAAAGAAAATATTAGTAATTACATGAAAAAATGCTCCAACTCCCCAGCAATCAAAAAAAATGCAAGTTAAGACAAACTCAAGATACCACCAGATATATACTCACTTAGCAAATATGAGGAAAAAAAGATAAAATTCTGTATTCATGAGACTGCAAGGAAACAAGCCTCTGATATTTATTGGTGGAAGCATAGACTAGTACAAACATTTTGGAAAACAATGTGGTATAATAATAGTATACATTAACAGTTAAAAAGAATAGTATTTATTGGTTTTCCTTATATCAAAACTTTGCCCTAAAACATAGTGAAAAGACCTATTAAAATATGTTCCCTATATTCATTTGTAATTGCAAAAATCTGAAACAACCCAAATGCCCAACAATTGGAGAATAGACAAATCAATTATGGTCTAGTCATCTAATAGACTATGATATGATAAAAATAAGGAGGAATATAGGAAAATAAGAAATTACCTTGTAGTGAAGCCAGAATTGTATATACATTTACTAGAACTAGAAACATGGAAAAAAGAGAGCAAAAACAAAGTTAGCTAGAAGTTCAGATTGACTTGGAAAAAGACACAGATATAAACACACACAGACACACACACACAGACACACGCCCCTTATTTATTTTATTTCTGTTAATTTGTTTGGTTCTCCCTTATTAAACAATGATGTACGGTGCTATTTCTTATTTTTATGTTTGTTTGGTTATTGGTTTTCATTGGTATTATGGAGTTAGACTGGGAGGGACCTTAGAGGTTGTCTTAGTCAACCCTCTTATTTTACAGAAGGAAATTGAAGCTGAATCTTGCCCAGTCACATTGTTGAGTTGGATAGCTGGTATTCTAAAAGAGATGCTTTTCAGGAATCTTGATTTTGTTGATGGTTATTAACTTTATGATAATAACAAAACATCCTCAAATCAAATATTGAACCTTAGAGGCTAGAAGAAAGGAAAAGGAGTAGAGTAGGTTGTCAAGGAAACCTCCATACTTGGAAAATAACAATCATCAGAAGTGACCTTGGCCATCATATTCCTTTTCTTTTTCTCTCTTCTATGCTTGTTACAGAGGTAGACTTTGGAAGCTCTACACCCACAGACACACACACACAAATATTAATATATACTTTTTTTAAACAAATGAATATTTCTCTTTAAAGCCAAGAAAAACTAATGTGAGATTAGTTAGGAATAAAAAAAACATTTAAAATTTATTACATTTAAAATTAGAGGGTACATGTTAAAGTCTTGGATCTTATTTTACCTCCATTTTTCATCTGTAAAATGATGAGGTGGATTGACTTTTTTGTTTTATTTTGTTTTTTAACAATCCTTTATAACTCTAAACTCTAGGATCCTAGTCAACATGATATAATGAATAAAGTCAACATAGTGTGGCATGGTGTTTAAAGAACTGGCTTTTAAGCCAAAAAAAACCCTGGGTTCAAGTTTTGCCTTAGACATATGTTGACTGTGTGGCCTTGGCTAATTCACTTACTCTCTGAGAATCCTGGATAACTGTTAGACTATAAGTTGCAACCTGAGCAGGAGAGGGAGTTTACTCACTTGAGACTTCCCTAAACTAGTGAAATCACAGGTCGAGTTTTTATCCCAGGTGATCTTAGTTGGTATCATGATAGGATGTGGACAACAGCAGGGTACAGTTGGTCAATGATTGGGAGAGAGCTTGGAAGATTATAGAATTCTGGAAGGTGATATCCAACCCATACCTGAACAAGGAATCCCCTTGACAACTACCTCAATAATATTTGTAGATGGGATCTTTATGGTGATTAAGGTATATAATTTATATTTAGATGGATTTGTTTCTTTAGATTCCCCCACATTATGTCTTATTTACTTTTACATGGTAGAGAGCAGTTAATTTGTGCTTAACAAAGATTTCATTTTTTAAATAGAAAAAACACAATTGACAAGATCATATGCTCTCTTAATTATTAATCCATTTAGCTCCAAAAGAGAGTACCTCTGTATTAATGAGAACTAATTGAATTGCAAAGCTAAAGCCTGCCATGAAATTGATAGTAACAAGCTAACCTTCTAGTTCATAATCTATAAAATGGCAACAAGGTCCCAATAATGATCTCCTTTTTAAAAAAATTATTAAATGAATACCTTGTTAGACTGAAAACTATCATTTTGCTTTTACTTCAGTCCTTCAAAGATCCATGACTCCATTGGGTTTGCATATTCTCTCCACCTATGTAGACTGCAATCCCCTCTACACTTTAGTAATTAATTATATACATAAGTTGGGATGGCTGAAACATTATCACTTTTTAGACAATTTTAGGTACTGATCATCTCCAAACATAATTACGATAGTCCTTGTATGACAGTACATTTTTAGGTTCTCATTCAAGATAGCTTAGTACTACCAGAACTCACTTTGCTAGGGTAGCTTTTGAAAAGCCAGGTCCACCTGCATCTTACAGTGTAGACTCAGCAGAGCTTCAGTAGAGTGTATACTTAACATGTTCCCAGAAGTAAAATTGTGAAATAGGAAAAGTTTTTGTCTTTGGTGGGATTGACCCACTGGATGAGTATTTCCATTCCATCTCACAATGTCCATCTATTTGGAAATTCTTGGGACTGCCCTTGGCAGCCCCAGATACTATAATATCCCCTTTCCTAGGGTCTGTTTTTTGTTAGTCCTTAGGCAGCCAGCCTCTCTTCTCAGAGCAGGAGAAAGAAAAAAAAATAATGGCTAGTATTCATATAGCCTTTTGAGGTTTGCAAGGTTATAGATTTATTTTTTGCTTTTTGCTGAGGCAATTGAGATTAAGTGACTTGCCCAGGGTCACACAGCTAGGGAATATTAAGTGCCTGAGATCAGATTTGAACTCAGGTCCTCCTGACTTCAGGGCTGGTACTCTATCCACTGCATCACCTAGCTGCTCCTACAGATTTATTTATATGGTGAGTTCCTCCCAGGGATCTCCATTTTGGATTGGCCAAACTGTATTCTTTTCCCAGGTATACTTCTGACTTTCTGGGCTAATACATCATAACTCAACTGTGCTCTCACCCTAGAATCTTCCTCAGAGAAAGGAAGAAAGGGAAGAAGGTACTGGGGAAGAGGAAGAAGGTACAAAGAAGAGAAGAGGAAGACAAAGAATAGAAAATAGTAGAGGAAGAAAGAAGAGAAAGGAAAAGAGGGAGGAAAGAGGGAGGGGGTGCAGGAAAGAGAGAAAGGAAGAAAAAGAAGAAGAGAGGATAAAAAGAGAGGGAGGGTAGGAGGAAAAGGAAAAAAAGAGAAAATGGGAACAGGAGAGGAAGAAGAAAGAATAGAGCCTAAATTATTAGAGTTAATTCCATTTTGAGATGTCCAGGTTGTTTATAAAAAAGAACCATTCACATGCATTGTTATAATATTACCAGTATTATAACACATATTTTTATTGTGATTACCACTTTTTATAGCAATGTTGCACACTTCTCATCTTACAACATTATAACACATATTTTTATTGTGTTACTACCTTCTATATCAATGCTGCACACTTCTCACTTCTTGAATGTGAGTTTCTGAGAACACTGGATGAAGGATAGAAAAACCTGGAATCAAAGGCTGGCTCAACTCCTTATATCTGTGTGATCTTGAATAAGGTACTTATCCAAGTTTCTCTTTCTTTGTGTGTAAAATGGGGATAGTAATTTTTGCACTACCTAACAGGGTTGTCATAAGGATTGAATCAAATGTGATAATATATGTAAAGTGATATATAATTCTGACTTCACAATCATATATATATATATATATATAATGATCATTATAAAGATCCCAGTTTCATTAAGGTCATGCTTCCCTTACTACTTTCACATACTATCTCTATGTGTCCACAGACTAACTGGAAAATCAAAGACATTATTATGTGTAGTACTATTTTTAGGTGGTGAGGTATATTTTGATTTTGAGTGAGATGAACTAAAGTCTCATTTAGGGACCAGAAAACAACTGGTTCCATCAAAACTTTTTACATCAAACAATGTTTCATTAAATGTAAAGTAAATGTGCTGATGCAAATCCTTTTTTTCCCTTAGAAGCTGATCTTTTTTTGTAATAGAACAAAGACTGATAAAAATATACCCATTTGCAATCATTAGGATGGCAAAACTTGAATTTGATGAATAAACGTCTTTCTCATTCACATTTTTACATTATTCAGCAGTTTGCTCTGTACTGACCATTTTGAAATGCCTTCCTCAGTGAGGCTAAAATTGGTAGTAAAATCATTTATTATTTTGGAATAGTCTTGGTGTGAGGCCTCAGTTAGAGTGCTGTATTTTTCCCTGATCTTAGTCTGAATTAAGAACTTAGGAACATCAGAATTGTCCATAGTGAATTAGACCCCTGTTCTCTCCAATTTGAGAAACAAGTGGCAAAGCATGGCTACTCCCTAGAGTATTAACTTCTAAAGGCCATGAGAATTTCCTTAAATATCCTAGCTTCAATTCAATTCAATTTAAACTAAAATATTTGTTATGTATGTGGGAGAAACTATCCTAGGACCTGTGGGGTTACGGTGATGAAACAAGATTTAAGTCCTACCCTCAAAAACCTTATAATCTAACATCAGAGAAAAGACATGCTGACAACTAACTGGAATACAAATTAGAAATCTTGACAAATACAGAGAAGAATTATAAAAATGTTATGAAAGATTTTTGAAGAAAGATATCGACTTGCCTAATAACTTAGGAGAAAGGACAATAGATATGGGTTTAAATCCTGGCCTTGTTAGAACTATAAAAAGGAATTCTGGCATTCATGACAAATTGATTTCTTGAAAGGGAAAAAAAGCTCATGGCATCTTATCCCAGCAGAAGGCTGCCAACATTGCATTTACAGGGGGTCCAGTCCATGCCATGATACTTCATTCCTCTACCCTTAGAAGGGAGTGCTGTTGCAAGGAGGTATGGTAGGTAGAAGAGAGAGTCAAGATGTGGTGATAAGACCTGGTGGTGACAGCCTACTGCCAGGTGAGGAAATGGGAATGATACAGATCTAATGGAGGATACAAGGGCCTGGGGTAGGAAGGAAGTGTGCTTCTTCTAGATGTTGGCTTGTCAAAGGCTCTGATCACATTGCCCTAGTTATGCTAGTATTTCTGTATACTACTTGTGGGAATTCGAGTAAATCACTTGGTCTCAAGACTTTCTACAGAGCCCTCTTCTCTTTGTTTTCTGTTCTTTCTCTCTTAGTGATCTTATTCAGTTCTCCTCTATTTAATGTTCATCTCTTGGTAAATGGTTCAAATATTTCTTTCTCTCTTTCTGTCTCTCTCATCCCTCTTTCTCTATCCCCCCTCTCTCTTTTTTTCTGTCTGTCTCACAAACTTCCCTCTGGACATCTTAAATGAGCTGTCCCATAGTCACTGAAAGTCAACATGTGTAAAACAAAACTCATTAGATATTCCTCTCCCCCAATTCTACCATTCTTCCAAACATTTTTATTTCTGTCAAAGAGATTACTGTTTTTCTAGTCGTCCAAGATTATCATCTGGTTATAATCCTTGACTCCTTATTCTTCCTTACTCCCTATAGCCAGTCAGTTGCCAGATTTTGCCATTTAAACCTCTTCAGCATCTCTCATATCCTATCCCTTCTGGCACCTATACAACATAGTACCAAACTGGCATGCCAGAAAACCACCCCAGAATACTATTCACAGCAAAAACAGCAAACAAATAACAACCCAGCAACAATATATGCAACAGACATAGTACAATTGCAGAGTAGCTTTAGGTGACAGGTTGCTTCAGTGACTAAATTCTCATTCTAAATTATATTCAGGATATGTTACATGTACATTTCATGATGTCACTTGGAAATCTATAGAATAAAAGCAAATAAGCATAGAAATAACAACATTGGTAGACCTACTAACAGAATGATAGACCAAGTTGCAAACTAAGTAAGATTATCAAACAAATGGAGCAGCAATGCAAAGCTAATAATAATAATGGATCCTGGAAGGAAGTCTATATACTGAGAAATATTTTTACTACAATACTTTGTCATCTATATAGGCTTTCTGGTTCCTTATTGGATATATTTGAATCTCCTTGGTAAAGTGAAATCTCACAACCAATTTGACTTATGTAATTGCTATCTTCTAAAGAAAGGAAGTCAGTGCAGACAAGTTTCAAAGGTTTTTATGCAAGCAGCATGAGTTAGTTATACTTTTCAGGGGAAGGGAGCACACAATGTATGTGTCTCACACTTCTTTTTTGACAGTTGTGTCTATCTTGGACCATCAGAATTTATTTTCATTAGGTCTAGTACCCTTTATTGAGCTGAATGTCCAAAAGCACTGAAGAACTTTTATGACCATAGTGATATGCAACTGCTTTCTGGTGGCATGAGCAGGATCACTAACAGTCTGGTATAACATTCTATTGGCTATCTCTGACTTCTTCCATTGTCTTAATAGTATAGCACCTTCTAAAGACTGGAACTTGAATCCATCAACACCTCATTTCTTGGTTTGTATTATTTTGTGCAGCCCTTCATTAGCCATCTGCTCTCCAGACAGACAACTGAAGCAAAGAAGATTTCTTGTTGTTTTTTTAATTTATATTAATACTTTTTATTTGCAAAACATATGTATGGGTAATTCCTAAATATTAACCCTTACAAAGCTTTCCGTTACAAATTTTTCCCCCCTACTTCCCACCCCTCCCCTAGATAGCAGGATATCCACTACATGATAATTATGTTAGAATACTTAGGTCGAATATATGTATAGTTATTGCCACACATTTTTTTTTGTTCAGGAGAAATTGTATCTATAAGAGAGAATAATCCGATAAAGGAAATACAATGCAAGCAAACATCAATAGAGAACATGAAAATGTTATGTTGTGGTCCACATTTCACATCCCTCACTCTAAGTGTATATGTCCTTCTTCACTGCACAATTGTAATTGGTCTGAAACATTTCATTGTTGAAGAGAGTCATGTCCATTAGAACTGATTCTCATATAGTACTGTTGTTGCCATGTACAATGATCTCCTGGTTCTGCTCATCTCACTCAGCATTAGTTCATGCAAGTCTCTCCAGGCCTCTCTGAAATCGTCCTGCTGGTCATTTCTTACAGAGCAGTAATATTCCATAACATTCATATACCATAATTTATTCAGCCACTCTCCAGTTGATGGGCATCTACTCAGTTTCCAGTTTCTAGCCACCACAAAAAGAGCTGCCACAAACATTCTTGCACATTTGGGGCCCTTTCCTTCTTTTATGATTTCTTTGGGATATAAGCCCAATATAAACACTGCTGGGTCAAAGGGTGTGCACAGTTTGATAACTTTTTGAGCATAGCTCCAAATTGCTCTCCAGAATGGTTGGATCCGTTCACAGCTCCACCAACAATGCATCAGTGTCCCAGTCTTCCCACATCCCCTCCAACATTCATCGTTATCTTTTCCTGTCATTTTAGCCAATCTGACAGGTGTGTAGAGGTACCTCAGAGTTGTCTTAATTTGCATTTCTCTGATCTATAGTGATTTGGAGCAATTTTTCATATGACTAGAGATGGTTTTAATTTTATCATCTGAAAATTGTCTGTTCATATCCTTTGACCATTTATCAATTGGAGAATGGCTTTTATTCTTATAGCAAAGAAGATTTGATCAACAAAGCAGGATTCATGTATACTGCTGGCAGATGGTCTATGGCATGGTGGAAGTCCTGGACTTTAAGATGTACTTCCTGCATACTAGTCCTTTGGCTCTTGGGTATAGCTTTTACACTTTCCTTAGGCATTACCACAGCATTGGTGTTCTATGGTCTTCTAGACAGTGCATTTGCATCCACATTAATCTTTTCTGGCAGGTAGCAAATAGTTAAAGAGCGCTGTCAATCTTTTCTGGAAAATAGCATTGTATTTGGCACTTGTCAGAATATGTCATGGATTTTTGTCAGTCCACACTTGCAACTTTGCTCCACTCACAATATCTAAATTTCTCAAGGGCAGCCCTCTTCAAAGCCAGAGACTTCAGCTTATGAACAAGAGAGGATGGCTCACTGTTGTCCAGGCTTCTGCTAGCAAATGCAACTATTTTCATGCTCCCATCACTTTCTTGATACAGGACCACTTCCAAATCCACCATGCTGGCATTTGTGTGAAGGACAAGAGTTTTGTTTGGGTCAGCTTAGGTCAGTACTGGTGTATCTGCATGGCATTTAACCAAATCTTTAAATGCTTGTTCACATTTCTGTTCGAATTTTAGAGCATTTTCTTTTAGCTAACCCAACAGTTTTGTTAGTTCTCTTTCATATTCTTACAGGATTTCCCCAAAAACGGTATCATCAAAATACACTATCACTTATCACCAGTTATTTTCTCTAATTGTTTTTGAAAGTTCAGAAAACCTTTTGAGATGCCAGAGTTGTTTGTCTTTAATTCGACAATGATATCATGTTTAGTGTTGGATTTAAGTGAGGGAGGGCTGTGTAAAGTCATCAGCCTAGCAGCGTAACCCTGGGCAAATCACTTAACCCTGTTTGCCTCAGTTCCTCATGTATAAAATGGGCTGGAGAAGAAAATAGACTCCAGTACTCTTGCCAAGAGAATCCCAAATGGAGTCATGAAGAGTATTTGGATAGGACTAAAATGAGAACAACAACAAAGCTAATTTGTGGTCATTTTCTCCACTGTTGTAACAAAAGCTAAGTCTCCCTCCCTGATCTTCCCTACATGAGGATATATTTGCTAATTAGTCATGGTCTCTATTGTTTAGTTCCAGGGTTTTTTCAGCCATTTCTATTCTCATTCAGAGCATCTGCTCCAACTTCTTCAACTTTAGAGTAATTGTTCCACCTCATTTTCTTGATCCATGGTTTCACTATCCAATTAGAGCCTACTTAAATTTCCAACTACCCAAGTATATACTCTAATAAATTATTATATTTAAGCCCTGCTTGCACTTGCTCCAGTCTGATGCTACCTTTCATCTCAGGGAACTGCAGATGGACTAGACATCAGCTTCTGCTACAGTCTTACTGATGCCATGGGATGTCCATCTCCTTTCTCTTTTTTTCTTTGAGTCCCAAAACTCCTGTGGTAGCTGGCACATGAACTTCCTGAGGGCTGATCTGAGATTTGCTTCCTCTGTTCCTCTTTCTTCTCTCCAGAATGAAGAAATTAGGTTAGGAAGATTCTAAGATCCCCTCTAATTGTAAATCCTACCATTCATCTAAGACATGTAGCCTTTTCCAAAACTGGCTAGATTTCCAGCCTGTATTCTCTAGGGAAAAACCCTGTAAATTTCTTACCCAATGTGAAAAGTAGTATTCCTTTTTATTTTTCCTAAATTTATCTATTTAAAACTTTAATATATTTCCCAGTTCTCTGGAGCCCTCTTTCCATAGACTTATACATAGACCTGGAGAGCAAACTAGGGGCTTTCAGAAGTAAGGAGAATAAATATTTCTAATTTGGTAGTAGTGATGCTGTAACAAACATTTGAGATAATGCCCATCCAGTTCTTGCTGACTACAAAGGTAATGGCTACTGAACAGACTCTGCAACTCTGGGATTAAGACAGGGCTGAAATGAGGACATTTTCATTCTGACTCAGTTCTTGGCAAGAAAAGAAATCTTTTAAAAATTATTTTAAGTCTCCACTGTGTAAATTAATTCAGCTGTAAATAACTATTCAGACAACCAGGAATTTGACAAGTTGAAGTGTCATGTACCAAAGAAACCTGAATTATTGGGTTGCATTTTTATATTTGTTTTTCTAGCAACATTGAGTAACGCTTGATTCCTGGTTTTAACTTGATAGTACTTTTTCTAGGAGTATGGTAATTATATTGATATCTTTTTTTAAAAAAAGTTTTAAATGTCTTTTGCTTTCATATCACCTTAATACATATACACACAGCTTTCACCTACTCAGAGAACCATCCCTGTGACAAAAAATAAGAGGAAAAAAATCCATTTAACAAAACTAAGCAACATACCAAATGAATCTGGTGGCATATGCAATGTTCTCCATCTGTAATCCTCAACCTCTACAAAGAAAGGAGGTGGGCACTTTTTCTTATCTCTACTTCAAGACAAAACTTGGTCATTATCAATGGATGATCAAATGAATGAATAAAAAAGTATCTTCTAAATGTTTACTTTATGCCAGCTATTATGTATTTTCCCTATAGCATGTTTAAGTTTTGTAGCTGTTGTTCTTTTTTGTCCTTGTAGTTTGTAGTCATGATGATGTAAATTATTTTCATGGATATTGATATCTTTGGAAAGACCTTTAGATGTTAGGGTGTAAAAGAGGACACGGAAAATGAGATAGAGACTGATTGGCTTCAAGAAGTTTTGCTCTCAGTTCTCTTGTTGGCCACAAGTCTTTCTCTGACCCATTTCAGATGATTTACAAAATGAGGGATCATAATACCTGCCTATGTCCCAAATGTTCAGGGAGGACTGACAATTGTGTGCAAAGTGCTCAAAACTAGGAATGACAGAAGCTAAATGAACATAATGTGTTCCTTAAAATCGGAAATGGAATTTCCTTTGCCAAGTTTGTCTCTACACAACCCCTTCTCCCAAACCTTTCTTTTTGTGTTTGTGGGGAGCTGAATCATTCTTAAGGAAAGAAATATCCTGCTCTTTGCAATGATTTGATTCTCTGCTTTTGCAGAGATCTGAATGACATAATGATGCTTGAGATAATGGGTGTGAAAGTGCTCTGAAAGCACAATGGAATATACACATGTAAAGATGTTATTATCATTAAGCATGAATTTGCTCTCCACTTTATGTAATGTGCACATGCACACATAGTCCCATATTTCTGGCAGTTAAATCTGGATAAATGAATGAAATCAACACTTTTCTCTTATAAATTATCATACAGCATAAAACCTTATTCTCTTGGATGAATAAGATAATATCTATTTCTAAAGTGGAGACTTTGGAATTCAATTCTCTGAATTATTCAAGCTCTTATAATTAGAAAAACTAAAATTAAAACAATGCCAGGATGCCACTTTAGACCCATTAGATTAGCAAAAATCATTATTTTTTTAAAAAAATGATAAAATTCAGCATTAACAAGCCTATAGAGAAATAGGCAACCTACACTGCGGGTAGAGCTGTGAATTTGATAAAATTAGTTTTGGAATTGTACAATAAGAGTTACAAAGCAATTTGTACCTTTGATTCTAAGGATGCTATGGAAAGGAAAGAAAAGCCTTCATTAATGTAGGTATTCTATCCATGCACATGGATTAATATCCATTCATTATTTGGCATCTTGTGTGATTTTTTTTCATATTCTGCTGTGAGACCTTCACAAGATTTATATAGAACTCTTGGAGGTAAAGCAGGAATGGGGAAAACACTCCATATAAGACATTCCATAACATTTTCATCCTGGAAAATCACTTCAGCTTTGGAACTCACACATTAGAGTTCCCTTGGGCTCCTCCTTTTGATTAAAAGATATAGGGATCCTCTGGACTTTTCCATAACCCCATTCTCCCTATGTATCTTCTTCCCCCATCCCTTTTCATTTTTATCTTATGTATTGTTTTCCCCCTTTAGAATATAACCTTTTTGAAGACAGGGATTATCTTTTGCTTTTATTTGTATTCCTATCATTTAGGACAACACCTGGCACATAGTAAGTACTTAACAAATGTTTGTTAGTTGACTATTGACTTTTTTCACAGTCCCTTGACGTTGCATGAATGCCATGTGATTAATTCTGGTCTCCTTTTTTCTGTTCTGCACTTTTAAAACATGCTCCAGAAGGATGGGATCTCCTGGGGTGCATAGAGAAATTTCACCTGGGAGCAGACCTAAGATAAAATACATTTCTTCAAACATGAAAGATGAGTCCAAGATAAAAACTTTCTCAGGAAAATATTCTTGCTTTCCTGAAAAATATTCTGAAAAAGTCTTGACTAGTTTGGGAACAGATCTTTCAAAAGGACTGATAGACCTCTGACAAGGACAAGATGAATTGTTTGGTAGAAGGCCTTAAAAAGGTTTTATACTAAATTCATCCCCTCAGTGTTGGATTTAAGTTCCTTAAGGACAAATCATTTAATTTTTGTTTTTGCTTCTCCATTGTTGGGCATATTTAAAATCCAAAGGTTTTACAACTAAATTATCTTAAAGAGAAAAGTGAACTACATCACTAAACAAAAAACAACCTTCAGGTTTTTACTCAGACTAAATTTTGCTTTCTACTTTAGAACATAAACAGTCTTCCCAAATATAGACTCTACCCTCTAAGAAACAGAAAGCAGAAAAACTTTGGTCTGCCATTATAAAAAAATTTAAAATCATAAAAAATACAAAAATACAAAATTTCTTCCTTCCTTCCTTCCTTTCTTTCTTTTTTCTTTCTTTCTTCTTTTTCTTTCTTCCCTTCCTTCCTTCCTTCCTTCCTTCCTTCCTTCCTTCCTTCCTTCCTTCCTTCATTCCTTCCTTCCTTCCTTCCTTCCTTCCTTCCTTCCTTCCTTCCTTCCTTCTTTCTTTCCTTCTCTTTCTTTTTCTTTCTTTCTTATTTCCTTCCTTCTTTCTTTCTCCTTTTCTTTTTCTTCTTTCTCTCTGTCCTTGTCTCTCTGTCTCTCTGTCTCTCTTTCTTTCTCCACGTTTCTTTCTTTGTCTCTCTCTGTCTCTTTCTTTTTTGGAGGAGGAAACCCTCACTGCTCTACTATTCTCTTTCTACCTCTCCCCCTCACTGGGAAAAAATAAATAACTAAACTTTGTTATAATATACAAAGTCAAGCAAAACAAATCCCCACATTGAATATGAAAAAAAATGTGTTTTTTTTGAATCTAAAATACATCACCTCTTTGTCAGGATAGGGATGTTGTGCTTTACCAGCAGTCCTCTGAAATTGCAATCTTGTATTGAATTGATCAAAGTTTTTTTTTTTTGTTGTTGTTGTTGTTGCTGCGGTTTTTGTTAAGCAGTTGGGATTAAGTGACTTCCTCAGTGTCACTTACTAGTAATAACTAGTAAGTGTTAAGTGTTTGATACTGGATTTGGACTCTGGTCTTCCTATTTTCAGAGCTGGTGCTTTATCCACTGCACCATCTAAGCTGTCCCCTGATCAAAGTTCTTACATCTGTTTTAGCTGTTTTTCTTTACAAGGTTGTTACTGTATAAATTGTTCTCTGAAGCCTCATCACTTTACTCTGCAAAAGCTCATAAAAGTGTTTTCAGGTATTCCCAAGTTGTCCATTTTGTCATTTCTTATGGTATAATAATATTCCATTACATTCATATACATAAATAACTTGCTTAACTTCTCATCAATTGATAGTTATTCCTTTGTGTACAATTCTTTGCTGCCACAAAAATAGATGCTATAAATATTTGTGTATGTGTGTGTATGTATGATGTCTTTAGCATCATAGGCCTAGTGGAATATTGTTAGGACAAAGATTATACACAGTGATTTTTTTTAGGCATAGTTCCAAGTTGCTTTCCATAATGGCATTTTGCATCAATAATACAACATCTTCAATTGTAAAACAAGGAGATTTAATTAGATGAACTTTAACATCCCTTCCAATTCTTGATCTGTGGTTTTTCCATTTTACTACAGCTTCATTTTTGCTTTCTAATTCAATTTATTAAATAGATTTTTATTGCTCTACTTTATTTGCACATTACCTAGATCCCCTCAGGTATGCTGTTCTTTCCCCCTTCCAGAGAGCCTTTGTTATAAGCAACAAAGTTATGTTTTAAGCTGCAGCAAAAACATCAATATTAATACAATTGATTTTTTCCAGTAGGCTGGATAATATGTGAAGTTTAGAGTACCAATAGTTAAATTAATGGTTAGAGACTATCAAAAAAGAAAAAAACTATGTATTCTTAATCCCTTCTGTTACCTTGCCCACTATTCTGTCAGTCTCACTTTAAAAAAGCAGAAGGGGGCTACTTAGGACTGGTAAACTTTTTCTATTTTTCTTGGGCTAATATATTGGTGATGACCTTCTCTATACTTTACTAGGCTTACCTTTTGTAAGCCCACATACTTAATTGCTGGAACTGAACCTAAAACTGTTCCACATGGAAGAACCTGCTAGAGTTTTAGCTCTGCTGGAATCGATGGTGTATCATTTAATAAATACATTAGGGAATTGCAGAACAAAGAAAGTTTTTCGCTAACAAGAGGATCAAGAAATATTTCATAAAAATATTTAGGGGCAGCTAGATGGCGCAGTGGATAGAGCTCCAGCCCTGAGGTCGGAGGACCTGAGTTCAAATGTGACCTCAGATACTTAACACTTCCTAGGTGTGTGACCCTGGACAAGTCACTTAACCCCGATTGCCTCAGCAATATATATATATATATATATGTACATATATATATATATATATAAAACAATATTACTTTTTTCTTTTTTCTCCCCTCTACCCTAGAGATAGCTGCCATTAAACACAATTATGTATATTATATATGTAAAATCATTCTATACTTCTATTTATCAGTTCCTTCTCTGGATGCAGATATTATCTTCCTTTACATGCCCTTTGTAGTTAATTTGGGTATTTCTAAAAGGTAAAATAGCCTATTCATTCAAAGTCCTTCTTTAAAAAATATTGCTGTTTACTGTATACAATATTCTCTTGGTTCTGTTTATTTTGCCCTTCATTATTTCATGCAAGTCTATCCATTACCTGCCCACATATCTGGAATGCTTGCTTTCCTCAACTCTTACTTCCAGGTTCCTTCAAATGTCAGCCTAAGGCCCTCCATTCTGCAAGAAGACTTTCTGGATCCCTCTTGAAGCTAGTGCCTTCTCTCTGAGATTATATGTAAATTAGTTTGTTCTTATATGGTATGTACATAGTTGTCTATTCCTTTGTTAGACTGTGATCAAGTTGAAGGCCTTTTACTTCGTTTTTTCAGAACTTAGCATGGTGCCTAGAACATAGTAAGGGCTTAGTATATGATTTTTGTGTGACTTGACTGATGTTTGATATGTCTATTGTGTAAACATATCAGATAATTATTAAATATTTACTCTTGATTATCATACACTGGTTTTGTTATTGTTTTCCCTTTGTTTTGGAAGAGGACCAGGACTTCAAGGAGGTGATATCAGGACATGCAAGTGAATTGGATTTAAGTGAAGGAGGGCTGTGCAAGGTCACCTGCCTCATTTTCCCTTTCAGAGCCATCTGGATCCAATGGCCAGATACAGATCAGAATGACTGGAGATGGCCTTGAGTACAGTGGGAGACCTTGGCCTTTTCAAGCTAAGGTTTTTCTCAGGTATCAATTTGACTGAGGTAACAACCAATCAGTGATTAAGACTGTGACTAAGAGAAATAATTTTTGTTTAAGTCCTGGTGGTCATGTTCATGTACAACCCTAGCAGATTTCAGAACTAATGGGAGCAAGATGGGAATTATAAACTGGGGCATACACAAATACACACCACTGAAAATCTGAAGCATAGCTTTTGTTGTTGATTAGTCTTTTCAGTCAAGTCTGACTTAATGACCCCATTTGGTGTTTTTGTGGCAAAGATACTGGAGCTGTTTGCCATTTCCTTCTCTCTCTCTGTCTCTTTCTTCTGTCACTGTCACTCTGTCTCTCTGTCTCTGTCTCTGTCTCTGTCTCTCTCAAACAAATGAGAAACTGAAACTAACATGGTTAAGTTACTTGTCCAGGCTCATGAAGCAAGAAAGTGTCTGAGATCAGTTTTGAACTCAGGAAGATGAGTCTCCCTGAATCCAGGACCAAGTACTCTATCTTAAATCATTAAATAGCTGTTCAGAGTTCTGGAGCTCTTTTGATGTGAGTCCAGTGGAAAGCTCCTGGAAGCTTCTTTAATATCCTACTCTCAATTTTGAGAAATGCTGATAGAGTCAAATAATCTTGATGTCATGAGGGAAGGCATTAAAAAATTTTTTTTAGAAGGGATACTAATGTAATATATGACATGCTCTTTTGGACATTCTCTCTTTATAAGAAAAGCATTTAATTAAATACTAGTATAAATAAAATTAAAGCAGATCAGTTCCCCTATTAACGTTGAGCTCAGTATCCCACAATTATATAATATTCAATAGGAAGAAAGCAATTTTATAAAGGATTACTTGAAGAATATTCACATGGGAAATACATGTGCCCCAGGGCATTTATAGAAAAAGATGAAAGACCAGCTCAACTTTTCAATGCTACAAAGCTTCTACTATCTTTTACTGAAGACAATCTCAGTACTCTACTCTCTTGGTACTCCCTGCCTTTTGTCTCTGCTGTTTCCTGGAGTCTCATCTTTAGCTGAAGTGTTAATTAGCAGCACTTTTGGCCACCTCTTCCATCTACTGGGGATGGGAAGGGTGTTATGGTTAATAAATTCCTCTGAAGAGAAATTACAACTCTTTCAGCCAGCTAAAAGCAAGTCTACTGCCTTGCCTGTCCCCTTCTATGGCTCAGTTAGTAAGTCCTCAGCTAAGGCTCTATTCTTAGGGACCCCTGCAATTCTGCCTTTTATTTACTGAAAGTTTGCAATTAAAAAGCTCACCCCCTGCAGGTAAGGCTTCAGCTATTTCCAATCAGTATTCTCAGCCAATAACTATGAAGTCCCCCCTCCCTCCGCCAAGTTCTTTTTTTTTTAATTTTTAAAGCTTTTTATTTTCAAAACATATGCATAGTTTTCAACATTCACTCTTGTGTTCCAAATTTTTTTTTCTCCCTCTCTTTCCTACACCCCCTCCCCCAGATGGCAAGAAATCCAATATATGTTAAACACGTGCAGTTCTTCTATACATATTTCCATAATTATTATGCTGCACAAGAAAAATCAGATCAAAAAGGAAAAAATGAGAAAGAAAACAAAATGCAAGCAAGTAACAAAAAAAGTGGAAAAATACTATGTTGTGTTGATCATTTTATCTCAAGAAAACTATAATTAATAATAGAAACCAGACAGATCCAGAGGACAACTGATGCAATCATTAGGGACAGAAGGGATAAGTGCTGCCAGGATGATAATTAGCAACTTGAGAGGCAAATACTACAAAACACATTTTCTTTTTTCTTTTTATTTTATTTGCAAAACATATGTACGGGTAATTCTTCAACATTAACCCTTACAAAGCTTTCTGTTACAAGTTTTTCCTTCCTACTCCCCACCCCTCCCCTAGATGGCAGGATATCCATTACATGTTAATTATGTTAAAATACTTGACAAATCGAATATATATATACATATTTCCAAACTTATCATTGTTGTGCAAGAAAAATCATATCTACAAGAAAGAAATATCACCTAAAGGAAACACAATGTAAGCAAACATCAATCGAGAGTATGAAAATGTTATGTTGTGGTCCATATTTCACATCCCTCTCTCTGGGTATATATGGCTTTCTTCACTGAACAATTGGAAGTGGTTTGAAACATTTCATTGTTGAAGAGAGCCATGTCCATCAGAATTGGTCATCATATAGTCTTGTTGTTGCTATGTATAATGATCTCCTGGTTCTGCTCATTTCACTCAGCATCAATTCATGTAAGTTACAAAACACATTTTCAAGGCAAAATTTCAAGGAAAAAACCTATTAGGCAGGGCAAGGAATCTGGTATGTGAGGCTGTATTGGAGGGAAACAAAGATTTTAGTATATCATGATAGCTGGTGTTGGGAAGACTACCATGGAAGGCCATGGGCAGAGTAGGTTTATTGGGATATGCTGTCTGGTAGTTTCCATTCCAAATAACTAAGCATCAGGCTCAGTTGTTTTCTATACTGTTTTCCATTCCTAGAATGTTCTCCCTCCCCATCACTATCTCCTGATCTCTTTGGCTTCCCTCAAATCTTTATTAAAATCTTTTAGCATTTTTGCCCAAATCCCTTTAGTTTTCCTCCCAATCTTTCTCTTGATCACCTGCACTTTATCCTGTTTAGATCTTGTTTCTATGTAGTTGTTTTCATGTTGTCTCTCCCATTAGACTATAAACTTGAGAGCAGGGATCATATTTTGCCTTTCATTGTATCCTTGGCTTTTTGCATAGTGCCTGGCACAAAATAGGAGGTTAATCAATTCATACTGATTGGCTAATTTTTTTTCCCTAGAATAATAACCTGCTGATTGCCCCACTCTTGCTATATTTCTAGGCATTCTCAATAGGGTCAGATAATATATACAGAACTCTATAGTTTGAAAAAATAAAAGCTAAAATATATATTATAGAAATAATGGGGAATTTTGATACGATAATTAGATTTTTCACAAAATTGTAGAAGTTTATCAGAAGCAAATTTAGGAATTTCAAAGAAAATACTATTTCACACAATGGATAGTAAACCTACGGAACTCATTTAGGACAGAATTTTTGTCTTTGTTACCTTTATATTTTTCCTGGTACCTAGTTATAGCATATCATTTGTAATAAGTATTTATATTGAATTAATGAACATATGGATTCTCCTCAGAGCTGGCAGAGCCTGAAAATATAAAAAGCATAGCTTGAAAAAAGAGTGAGAACAATTCATGGCAAGCAGATTGAATAATGAATAATAAGGCAAATTAGGGTGCTTAAGGGTATAACCCTAGCCCCTACAGCTAACAAGAAGTTGCCTATACCTTTTCACAACATATCTTTTTTTTTTTCCTCCACTGTCAGAGACAGAACAGTGGACCAATTGGACAAGCTATGGGACTTTCTCATTTTGTTGATTCTCATTCATACATTCACATTCTGAGTCTTTAATAGCCATTTAATTTTCCTAACCAGCTTTCTCTAAATGAATGGAAACATAGGTCAGCATAGAAAGATCTAAGATAAAAGCAATACTTTAAAAGCATCCAAACAAAACAAACGGATCTTAGAATAAATAGAGGGGATGGTTTTGTGTTTCCAAAAATAATTTTTATGCAGGTGGACAAAAAGAACAATTTTTATAGTGTATTGTATCAATTAATAGGATTATACAGCTAGAATTAAAAGGTACTTTAGATGCCATGGAGTCTAAAACTTTTATTTTGCATATTAGGAAACTGACCCAGACTCATTAAGTGACTTGCCCAGGGTCAGTGATGTTTTTAGCTGCATGTATATGGGCTGCTTTTATGAATAGTGACCAACACCACTGCTATCTTTACCTGTTCCCTAAAATAAAATAGAAAAAAGATTATTTTCCTTAATCTTTGATGCATATTTCTTTAATGCATTTTATTAAGCTATCATAATTCCTATCCCCTTTAAAAGGCCTGCCAGTTTCTAGTGCTTCAGAAAATGACACTTCAAGTTATCTCTGACCTATAGAGCTGACCAGGTAGAAGTACTTGACTAAAGTTCCCTCCTCATGCTAGAACTGAGATACAATTTTGAAAGGATCCTATGGCATCTCAGATTGCTGCTGGGTCCTGTGGTTACTCCCTCTTTCCCCTTACTTGTTTTTTTTTTTTTTTAACCTTTGACTGGATTATGGCAGAAAGTGATTTAAACTATGACATTAACTGGTTAATATGGGAATTATGCAAATTTTATCTCAAGTCTAGGCCTACCTGTCACCTAAAGCTAGAGTCCTTTCCACTTTAATATTCTATAATGTATGAATCAGAGAATGCTGTCGTCCAGAGAGTGCTAGAAAAAGACTAAAAATATTCTTGTTCTTTTTCTTTCTTCTCATTTCTTTTTTATAATAATAATTATATCATAAACATATAAAATTGTATATTGATAATATAATTAAATTACATGTTAATATATTATATACTATAGTTTTATATAGTGATTATATAAAATAATACATAATTATATTGTTGCTATATATAGCAATATATATGTTTTATATAATGTATAATTTGTTGCTACTAGTTGTGGATTAGTGATAATATATATTAAATTATTATTATTATTATTATATGTACCACTGCTGTGTAGCTAATCAAGGTAATCTCTTATTTGAAGGAGTTTGAAGGCAGTGGGAGGAGGCACCTAGCAATTTGATGGTTAAAAAATCCAGTTAATACTGACTTGCAACCTATTCCTCCCCATACCCCCTATACTCCTCTGATAACTTCGCTAGCAAATTTTTGACTTCTTTGTGATAATTATTGTTCACTACAGTTCTATCTATCAATGCTATTTCTAATTGTCTGTTTCAGATTTTGATGGTCAAGGCTTTCACTGGTGCTCATTTTAGCCATCTTCAGTTACATTTAACATTTAGTTACAAATGGCAAGGATAAAAATATTCATTGTAGCATCTTTAGTAATAGTAAAGAAGTGGAAACAAAATAGCTGCCATTGATGGGAATAGCTAAAGAAGTTGTGTTATATGAATGTAATAGAATATTACTATGTTGTATGTAATGATGATTGAGGAATTCAGAAATGTCAGAGAAGACTTATCTGAATTGATGCAGAGTAAAATAAATAGAACCAGAGGAAAAATAGGCACAATAATGTAAATGGAAAGGACTAAAAAATCAAAACAAAATGCTCTGTAATAATAATCACTAACCTCAACCCCAAAGAGATGAGAAATGCATCTCTCTCCTTTGGGAATATGGGACTGGAATAGAGTATATATTGTCTGGTTCATTGATGTGTTAGTTTTACTGGACTACTTTCCCCCCTTCCCCTTTTTTATTCTTTGTTGCTGCTTTTTCCTATATAAGGGTCATAGGGAGTAGGGGAATGGGAAAAAGAGAAATATTTGGAAATAAAAAAAATTAAAATTAAAAAACAAACATACAAGGAGTGAAAGTTTCTTCACAAAGTGTTCTGTCAAAAGACTTATATCACTGAGTATTCTTGCTCCCAACTAAGGAGATTAATAATAATAATAATAATAATATATGGCATTGGTATGTGCTTTGTAAAGCTGTCTTCACAAACATTATCTCATTTGATTTTTACAACATACCTATGATAAAATTCCTGTTCTATTTCTATAGAATCGGAGTTCCTAATCTGGGGTTGAATGAACTTGTTTTAAAAAATATTTTGATAACCATATTTTAATAAAAATTATTTTCCTTTGTAACTACATATGTATATTATAATTTTAAAAACATTATTCTGAGAAAGGCTTGATAGGTTTCTTTAGATTGCCAAAGGGATTTGAAATATAAAAAAACTCATAGAATTTTTGTTCTGGAAAGACCCCTCAAGTCATCTAATTCAACCCCATTTGCAGATAGGTAAACTGAGCCTAAACCCTCAAGTTACCTAAACTGTCTTTATAGTAGCTTCTCGAGAGTAAGATTTATAGCCTTTTTAGTATTTGCAGTTTCTAATTCAAGTCTTTCCCAGGAAGATGCAATGATTTGGTCAAATTCACAGAAGCTGACTTCTAATCTATTCCAATCAATTCCAATTCCAATCTCTGAGTCAGGAGTCAGTGCTTTTCTCTTCTTACCACACTGCTTTGGCTCATTCCACATCACCATGCTGTTACTATTATATAATAGAACTATTTTTATTTCTAATGTACATTTTGATGAAGCTACAGGGAATAAAGATTCTGTGTAAAACATATTTTTTCTTTTTCCTTTATGAATACTTGATAACAACTTTAGACAACTTGTCGAAAAATCTCAAGCAACTAAGTGCTTGGTTTAGCCCTATAGCTTAAAAATGATAAAATTATGGAAGGACAAAAGAGGGAGAGAGAGAAGAGAAAAAGGAATGGGCATAAGTAAGAAAAAAAGTGATTATCAGAATATATTGTGGTTCAGTGTCTATAAGTGGTAACAAAGGGAGAAAAAAATAGTAGCAATATTTGGTCTCCATAAAATTGAATGCAACATTAATCTGGTGAGTTACACACTCATTAACTGTAGAGCTAAACTAGGTACTTAGTTGTTCAAGATTTTCGGCAGGATGCCTGAAATTGTTATGCAGACTTGAGCACCCCCTCTATGCTCATTAAAAAAATATCTATCTTTCACATCTTGATGGAAGCCTCAGTCCCCATAGCCTCATCTGACTGAGATATCCAGAAATAATAATAGTTGTATTATTTAATAATAATAATACTAATGCACAGTACCTGTCTACTGAGACTCTCAGAACATTTTGCTTTCCACTCCACTTAACTCATAAACCTAAGGAGGACTAAGTGACAATGCGGAGATTTGGGATTTAGACCTCTGATTATGGAAATCAGGCTATTTTGAAACTGGGGCTTCTGCCAGTAAGCTACCCCTCAAGCTTTTGAATAACATGATTTCCCCCTGAAATATCATCTGCCTTTTAAGCAGCATCGTAAAAACAGATGATAAATCTTCAGGTGTGGAACAAGCCAAGGCACAGAAGCAAAACGTGGCATTTGAACAAAAGCCCATTGTTTGCAATCTGTTTACAGCTTCTGTTTAACATGTGCTATTAATAGGAATGCCATTTCATTTCCTAGAACTCTGTCACACTTATAGGAAAGTGGCTTTGAGAGTCAAGTGGAGAACTTGGATTGGAGGATGACAGTACATTATGTTGAACTCCTTAGCATAAGGTTCTTGCTAATTTGTGAAATTCATTGGTACTGGACTTCTGCTTTGTTTACTTCTCTTACAGAAGGCCTCATTGCTAAATTGGAGTCTTCAGTGGCAGATTCCAGGCTATAGTGCTCAATCTGGGCAAAGACCATTCTTTCATAGTTTGCATTAGGCCACAGCTGTGATCTCCACATTCATGCCAATTGCTGACTATTTGTCCAGTTTCTATGGCCAGTCCAATGAGTTAGGAATAGAACTTCAGAATGGAATGCATTTTATGGGGCAGGTAAGGACACATAAAGAAGGTCAGTACTGAGGAACTTGATATAGTCACTGACAAAGACTTTTATGAATGCAGTGTTGGCTTAATGGCCTTGTTTCCAACACTTGGGCACATAGTTATTTGGGAGAATTACCCCAATTTAATAAAACAGGAGTGGGGTATTGTTTTTCATCAATCTGGCTCATAAATGTGAATATTTCCTACCTTGGTGCAAATTGCAGTCCATCTTTGCTTTTTTTATCTCATGTAATTCTTGTATATATTCTTTCTTAGCTCCTTCACTACCACTGTGATAAAGATCTTCTTCTAAGGCTTTTTCAATTTCAAGAGTAGCAAGGTTTCATTTCTACCTCCCTAAAAAACAAAATCAAGATCAATCTGACACAGACTCTTTCAATTCCCCATTTGCAACCCTCAACCTTTCTATCTTCTCCTTCCAGTCATTCTTGGATAAAGGGGCCCTACTACTTTCAAAAGCTAACCACTTTCTCCAACTGTGCCCTTGATCCTATTCTCTTACATCTTCTTTAGGCTTTTGCTCTATCAATTACCTCTACTCAATCCCCATCTTCGGCCTTGTCCTCTTCAATTTGGCTTTTTCATCTTTGCCTACAAACTTGTTCAGATTTCCCTTATCCTCACAAATAAACCTCTTATCTTAACCGTGGCATTATCTGAAACTAGTGGAAAAGAGTGTTTTCTTGCTGCCTTTACTGCTTTACCACCCACTCACTCCTTAAGCACATGATCAGGGCCACATTTCTTCACAATTTGGTTTCATTCGTCACCACTTTACTAAAGCTATTCTTTCCAAAGTCTGTAAGTGACCTTTTTCCTGTCAGTTCTAAAGGTCTTTTCCCAGTCCATATTCATGTTGACATTTCTCCAGCTTCTGACACTATTAACTATCCCTTCTTGGTCTTCTCTCTTCCCTTGAACTCTGTGCTATTGTAGTCTCATAGATTTCCCCCCCTACCTCTCTAATTGTTCTTCTGTCTATTCTTCCTCTTTCTATCCCAAGGATCTATTGTTGATCCTCTGTTCTTTCTACATTCTCTTTCTTAGCAACCTTAACCACTCCTAAAATGTCAGTTACTTCTATGCAGCTGCATAGGATCTAAATCTATAATTTCCAACCTTAACTTCTCTGAGTTAGAGGGCTGCATTTTCAAATGTCTGCCTTTTGGACATCTCTATCTGGGTATTTAGCTTTCACCTAAAATTCTATATGTGCAAAACTGAATTCTTTCCCCTGAAACCTTCTCCACTTAACTTCCCTGTTTCTGTTGATAGTATTCTTTTTCTTTCAGCCACCTAATTTTTTCCACCCTTCCTCATCTCCTTATATCTAATTGTAGACCTATTGGTTCCCTCTCTGTAGTAGTTCACAATTTTATGTTCCCTTTTCTACTTAGACTTATCAAATGAACTATTTTAACAGCTTCATAAATAGCTTTCCTGCTCCTTATATACATTCTCTCTAAGCCATCCTTCACATTGCTGCCAGAATAATTTTTTTCTTGCAAAGATAAAAACCTATCTCAGAAACCTTTATTGCTTCCCCTTGCTCACCAAAATAAAATAGACTTTTTAGTTTAGCATCAGGACCCTTCATAATCTACCTTCAATCTATTTTCCCAGCCTTATCACTTACTACTTCCTATCATGAACTCTATATTCCAGCCAAACTATATTTGTCAATATCCACTGATCTCATCCTACCACTTTCCACTTCTATATCCATTTACTTTGTTGCCTATACCTAGAATGTTTTCCTCCAATATATTTACCTATTGAAATACTTCTAATCCTTTAATGTCCAATTTAGGAGACACTTCCTCTGATTTTATTTCTCCAGTATAAATTATGTCTCCAGCTTAAATCTCTGTTTGAACTTCTCCCAAGTTTTTAGAATATTAAAACATAGTCATCTTTCTATTTGTTGTATTTTCCCACTGGATTATGAGCTCGTTGAGGGCATTCATCTCAGTGTAATAGAGATGGATTAGCTTAGAGCATGTTTAGATATTTCCTGCCTGCTTCCTCTCCAATTATGTGGAAACTTTGGGGAGGTGATTTCCAACTATGTGTGACTGTGTAATAATGAGAAGTCTTCTACTTGGCTGAGGAGCTGAAAAATTGATTCAGGGATTACTGAGCCAGAATTAAGTAGGTATTCAAATGGGGCAACCCACTCTTTCATTGCTAGCTTTTCTTCCTGAAGTGGGAGCTGCCAGGAAGAGTAGCTAGCCATATCCTCTTATCTGGCTATCATATATCCATGAGTATATGGACCTTCATTTTTTCCCTCCTATTCTTAGATGGGAATGCCCATATCATCTAGTGAATTTGGGAAATTCAGAGGTACTACCAGAAGTCCCATTAGCCACCAGAATATTGGTGATTGAGGTATCCACTAGACAGAAAAGGCTAAAGGCAGCATTAGAATATAGAATGAGAGACCCACAGAGGATAAACAGACATGCAGTGATAAACACCTGAGTGAAGAAACAGCTTTAGGAAGTGTGATCCCTTGTGGTAGAGAGAGTTATAGGTTATGGACTCTCAGGAGTCCAGTTGGGTTGCTTGCCTAGAAGTGAACTACCCCTAGAGACACTTCATGAGTTCTCTGTGAATGGCAAAAGGACTTCCAGGGCCAGAAATTTTGAAGTGCCTCTTTTTCACATGTGTGCCTCACTGTACTTAAAAGTTCGAACCAATACTTCCCATTCTCTCTCATGATTTTAAGGGAATGTTTTGTACTAACTGATCTTTTTGTATCTTCCTAGTAAATTCTTCTTTTGAAATAGCTAATGGACTCTGGCAGAATGATTAAGAATAGGGATATGTAGGTGGGGACTCAAGAATTACCATTATAGAAGTCAGAGCCCTCATGGTTACTCTTAGATCTCTGAGAGAAGTAGTCACTTGTTCCACTAGGGACTCAACCTGTGAACCCGAATCCATTGAGGGAGCACAATCTGAGGTATTACTAGAATGTAGGATAATATATTTTACTTATTTGTGGTTGAATAAATGTTTATTGAGTTGAGTTGTATTGAATGATGGGGTTCAACTTGAGAACCTCTAAGTTTCTTTTGGCTCTTAAATTCTGACATAAATGTTTGTCTTAACTTTGGGGAATCTAGATGAAAGTCTTTCTGTTATGCACCTTTTAACTATTCCTGGGGTCTCTTAGTACAGAAATGTACACATAGTCCTCCTTTGAAGGTACTGTTAGAAAGTCTAGACAGAGGCATACCATGAAAAAACAAACAAATGTGGCTAGTTGGTTCAGCTGGATCATTGTGCGAAATCCTTTGGTGGGATCACCCCAGAAGGGGATCCTTTCCTTAGATGTGTAAGTTCAGAGACTTAATTTTATTGATTCCATTAGGGATATTATGACTGATATTTCTTCAGGCTCTAAAAGACTGATTTATAAATAAAACTACAAATATTACATCTTATGATTAGAAGTACAATTTTTACTGACTGAATATTCACAACTACTATCTGGTTTCTAGGTAGATAGGAAATTGAATTTCTAATCAGAAGGTTGCTTGATGAGTATAGAATCAGAGCAAAAGGAGTTATGGAATCTTAGAGGAATATTTCATCTGAGCTATGATAGAGCCTAATGAATTATGCATGTCTTATCAGAGCATTCTTGGTATAGTGGAAAGGGCACTGGAAAGGGAAGCTTTGTGACTATGAGAAATAATTCATTTGGACCCCTACTCTATTCCAATCAGCATTATTCAGTTTGATACTCTACATAAATCATATAGAGACAGCTAGGTTCTCATACTGGGTTTCAAACTTTAATGTAGTGTCCACCACTTGTTTACCAAGTTAAGAGGCTCATTTGCATAACCACAAGAATGCTGACAAAGATTATCTCCAACTTGTTTTACTTAAATTCCACATCCAGCATGAGTGAGATGCCTTGATGCTTTAGAAAATCCCCCAATTTATTTTTGTACCTCCACACTATTCTGTCTTGTCCAACAGGAGTGGGTGAACATATTATGATCACTTAGGTCACTGATTGGGATATCTTGTACCATCTCCTGTTTACTATTTGTCTCGTATGGAGATATTCCTTGCTTCACCCAACTTGTGACCCTGCTGACATGTTATTTTGCTTATTTTAGCTTATGTGTCATGTGTCAATCAATGGAATTGATTGGTAGCTGTTCTAGAAAGTTTACATATCTAATTCTATAAAAATAGGGTTCTGGAAGGAGGGGGCATCTCAGATTGTGACGAAAATCTGAGCTCATTTCATTAGAAGGGACCATAGACCCTTTAATAAAGTAACATTGGCTCAGAACTCTGCCTCAGTCTATTTTTTTATTGTGGATGGGATAATTTTAATCCCCATATGACTTAGTAGTTGTACTGTGGTACAATGTACCTGTGGTATAATGTTTGACTAAGAATCATAGATTCCAAAAGCTAGAACTAGAACAGATCTTGGAAGGCCTCTAGTCCTGTCTATTTTACAGAGGAGGAAACTGAGAGCCAGGAAAGTTAAGTTCAGGATCATATAGTATTTTAAACATTAGAAACAGAATTAGAACACAAGTTTTTTTTTCTTTTAAAACTATATCATGCTTCTTCTACTCATCTATAAAATGGGAATGTGTAGGATGTGGAATAGATCAGAGATCAGAAAACTATGGCTTGAGGGTCTAATCTGCCCTACTGCTTATTTTTGTATATTCTATGAGCTAAGAATAATTTTTACATTAGTTCATGGGTTGTAAAAACATAGCTGTTGGGTCATATGTAGTTTGCTGAACTCTGAATTAGTTAGATGATGAGGTCCTTTCTAGATCTAACATTTTAAGATCCTATGATTCTCACTCCCTTTCTGCAGAGATAGATCCATGTAATTCATAAGAAGATAAAAAAATCCCTTCTGTCATATTATTTACTTAACTTTAGTTTTTGGGATTCATCTATCTTCTGAGAGTACAGCCTTTGCTCACCTCCAACCCAGGAAAACAGGGGAAGGGTTTTGGGGGAGTGTTAGACTCAGAAAGTAGAACCAAATGTGAGTAAGGAAGAACATTAAGCCAGAACTAATTGCCCCTGCCTCTCTCTCCAGTTTCAGCTGTGGAACTGCTAGTTCAGTTGGGGTCTGGGATCAGGTGTGATTCTGATCACCTTGAAAAGGGGGAAAGAGATAAACTGGAGGGAAATCAGTCAGAACTAGAGAGATATGGGTATTCATGTGGGAGGAGCACAGCTGGTGATTCAGAGCATTCATTATCATTTTCGTAATTAAATACATGTGTATATGCAAGTGATCCTGTGGCGGGGCACTGTACAAAGCCATATAAATAGATGTGGTTCTGAAATAAGAAACACCAGCTCAGATTTCTAGGGGCTTGGATAGCAATAAGCACTGAATAGAAGAGGTAAATGCATTTAGTGGAATGAATGAGTCTCAAGGCATCTATATTTGAGAGGGGACTTGCTGGTTTTCTTCTAGAGTAGGGGCTGCCCATTTTCTGGAGGTGCCAAAAAAGGAATTTTTGTTTTGGTATGGATTGAATAAGATGTTTATTTTCAGTTCTGAGATTCTCTTGGAAGGCTACTATAAAGGAGATGGGATTTTAGAAATTCATTTAATCATTAAAAACAAATATTTATTAAGTGTCAAGGATAAATAGGGAAGGGAATATTTTTGGTATTTATAGATTACTTACTATGTACCAGGCAGTGTGCTAAGTGCTTTCCAAATGTATCTCATTTAATCTTTGCAACAAATCTGCAAGGTGGGTGCTATTATTACCCCCATTTTATAGTTGAGGAAACCGATGCTAACAGAAGTCACATAGATAAATAAATGTCTGCAACTGGATTTGAACTTGATGTCTTCCTGACATCAAGCTCTATCATTCTATCCATTGCATCACATAGCTGCCAAGTGTATGCTAGGTCCTAGACTAGGCAAAGAATGTAACAATCCCTATTTCAAGGAGTTGAGGGAAAGGAGATAGCCTGAGAAAACTGAAAGTGAAGGAAAGATTTTCTGGAATCAGGGATCTAAATTTATGATCATATATTTAGAGCAGGAAGGACCACTGAGGCGATATAATCCAACTTCCTCATTTTATGAAGGAACTGTCTCAGAGAGATTAACTTAACTTATCTAAGGTCACATAACTAGTATATATCATAGGCAGAACTTGAATCTGTCTTACTGTTTCTGAAGTCAATTCTCCATTTTAACATATCTTCTGGAACTTGAGAGAGAATTTGCAGTTAGGAGTCAGATAATTGAGGGCTTCTTCTACTTTTTCCACTTGTGACCCCTTTTTGCTTGAGAAATTTTTATGTGACCCCAGATAAAGAGATATATAAAATTGGTATATAAATCAAATATTTACTGATGATAAATCATAATTTTGTTACCCTCACATTCACTTATAAGACCCCATGTGAGATCACAAACTATAGTTTAAGAAGCTGGGAGATAACTGGATATAACTGCATAATTCTGTCTATAGCCCTGAGAAGTAACCAGAATATGGATTTTTATAAGAAAGAGCATTGAAGAAGGACTTAGGAGGTCTAGCTTTTGGCTGGGCTTGTTGGTTCCTAATGCTCTACATAATATTGGCCAAGTCACTTCATCTCTATGGTCTTTCCTCATCTATAAAATGATTAAATTTTACTAGATGATGGCTAATTTCTTGTAACATTCTGTGACTGTAGTTCTGTAGGATACCCACAGAAAAAGACTAAGAAATTTCTAGTTGCTTGAATCTTTCCGTTGAGTGGAATGAATAGTTTCATCCTGGGGCACTAAAGTGGACAGAAAGCTTTTAAGCCCAACTCTCAAAGTTACCCCTAAATGCAAAGACATTTTACTCCAGATTATAGTTCTTCCTTGACCCTTAGGAAAGGGTAGGATAAAGATTGAATATCTAAAAGAACCTTAGGCCATTTTATCTCAATAGATAGAAGTGTCATGAAGTGGACAGGATAATGCTAAAACTAGCTTCTAAATATGAACCAACTGGAAGGAATAGAAAAGAGGTAAGCCAAGAAAAGAGGACAGATCGGTGGAGCCATGGTGGCGGAGATCAGACAGGAGTCTCTGTAACTTCCTCTAACCTCCCCTCAAACCAACAACATATGAAGCCTCTAGACTGATTTTGAAGCAAAAAAATCCACAATATCTGGAGGACAACACGATTCTAGGAGAAGATACTCTGGAAGAACCTCAAAACAGGTCTGTTTTAATTGGGCAGGGGGGTGGTCTGCTGAACCCAGACTGCAGCGCAGGGAGACCGGGGCAGGGAGCTGGAGCAGGGAGCTGGAACAGGAGTCGGAACAGGAGTGGGAGCGTTGTGCTTTTCACACACCTGGGAGTCTTCTGAGGGCCTCTTGGACCAATCTGTCCTGATTGTGGGCAGGTGGTTTGGAGGGTCTGCCTTTTGTGGGGGATAGATTGTGAACCACTGAACCCCTGATGAGCATCGGACCTAGCTGCCATTACACAGCACCTTAAAGCAATCAATCAATCAACAGGACTGAGCAGCACCAGAAATAATTCAATCAGCGGAGCTGCCCAGTACCTGAAATAATTCAATCAGCAGAACCGGCCCAGGGTGAACTAAAGCAGAACTGCCCAGCACCTGACATAATTCAATCAGCAGAACTGCCCCAGGGCAAATTAAAGCAGCTGTCCCACCTTTGCCCTAAACAGACCTCACACCTTAAAAAAAATGAATTAAAAAACCAAAAAGAGCTCTCACCATAGACAACTTTTATGGAGAAAGGGAAGAACAGACCTCAAATCCTGACGTCCCTAAAGGTAAAGCAACTCCAGAAAAAGCCGCAAAGAGAGACATAAATTGGTCTCCATGTCACAAGGCTTTCTTTGAAGATTGCATAAAAAATCTTAAAAGAGAGTTAGAAGAAACATGGGGAAATGAAATGAGATCACTGCAAAATAAAATAGAAAAAATGGAAAAAGAATGCAATGAACAAAAAAATGTAATTGGTCAATTGCAAAAGGAACTAAAAACAGTAATTGAAGAAAATAAGACATTAAAAATTAGAATCGAACAATTGGAAAT
>JAJPUD010005601.1:0-30853 GCA_023553655.1 Myrmecobius fasciatus
ATTATGGAGAATTGGACATGACTGAAACAGCTGACTAATGACAACAGTTATCTTGTATGTGTAGCTCATGTAACTTCTGCAGATCCTTACCCCAGTTTCTACTCTCAACCAAAAAGTCAGGTCCCCAAAGGTCCTCCTCTGGGATTTAGGGGGCACCCTCTGAGGGATAAGGGGCAATTCTCCAATGCCATGTGCTCAAGCCCTCACTGGTGCACTTCTCCTTAGGATTATCAGTTGAGAATCACTTTAATCCTTATATAACTGGCCTTATATAACTTTGAGATAAATATTTACTAAACTGGTGCTAAAAATTTCTCTCAAAAGTCTGTGACACCTTCTCCTATAAGTATGTACACAGTGGAAGGGAAAGCAGGTTCAAGCTGAGAAATCCCATGTAGCAAAGGGATAACTCACAATTCCTTGTTCCTGGGAATGCTTTTCTCCCATTTGTGGGGTACTGAAGAGGTTCTTTTTAGGTATGTTCCTTTGCTGGAGTTCCAGGAGAGCCATGAACCCATGCCCAGCCTGTTCCTGGCTGCCATTAAAAACACTGCCTATAGCTAATGCTATTCCTGGAGAGAGGTAGCTGGGCCAGGGGCCAGGGAGATGATGCTAGGACGTTCCTCTAGACCCTTTGATACTTGCAAGATCCTCCTCTGGCCAAAAGGATGGACAAAGGGCAAGGAGATCTAGCTAAGGCTAAAACTGGAGGGACTCTCCTCCTTGCCAAGGTGGTTCCCTCTCAAGGCTTTGCTGAAAAGTGAGATTTGCATTAATTTCTAGAAATCTACTTCTTCTCACCTTGCTTAGTAATTTATAAATAACTTCTAAGGTGCAGCTAAATTTTCTCAGCCTATCGAAGAGACTTCCTTTCTGGAGTCATTTCATTTGATTTGAAAGCCATTAGGCTTTCCTTATTTAGTAATGTACCTAGGGCCCACTTCACTCATTATTGCCATTAACGGCTGCTGACCAAATACCTTCAGTAAGCAGAAAAGCACAGGAACCCCAGGAGGGGCAGCAGCCTCCAACGCCCAGGTCTGGCCAGCCGGTATCCTCACCAGCTGCCATCCCCAGGGCAGATGTGCCAGCCTGACTGAAGGAGCCAGGCACTCTGAGGGAGAGTCTGTAGGCAGCCTGTGCCAGTCTGGTGGGGCACCAGTACCACACCTTGATCCCCATCTCCTCTCGAACTCCAAGAGCCTTGAGAATAGCTGTGCTTCCTGCCCAGCCTGCAGTCACCCCTTGTGGAGATGTAACACTGATAAGTGTTCCTGAAGCCCAGAACCTGATGGAAAGTTCTTGTCACCCAAGTCCTCAGCCCTGTTAGTGGGTCAGTGTCAGAAACCACTGTGATTTTATCAGTGGAAAAGACACTAAGAAAGGGCCTGGCCCTCGCTTGATTGCTGCCCCCCCAAGGACCAGGAGACCTATCCATCTGACGGGCAGCTGGCACCTTCCCCCCTACACTGGGAGCTGGCTAGGTCTTCTGTTGAACTGCCTTGTCCAAGGAGAATTCTCGACATCACTTACTGTAGATACCCACACCCTATCACTTTTGAAGAGCGTGTCACCATGACTATTTAAACTTTCCAAACAATGGGTTGTCATCGATGATGAATTCATCAAAAATAGAAGAAACTCTCTAGCGCATTAGTTCTGACTTTAAAACACAGAATGAGAATGCTAACACTTGGAAGGGAACTTAGGGGCCATTTAGGGCAAGATCCCCTATACTCTTTGTGAGAAGGGGCCTCCAAGCACAGAAAGAGTGCTACCTTCCACGATGGGCTTTTCCACACAGGACGGCCTTTATTGTTAACAAGTTTTTCCTTATATGGAGCCCAAACTTGCCTCTTCAATGTTCCTGATTCTGCCTTTTGGAGGTACGCTGAAGTCTTTTAATTGACCCTCATCATTTACTGTGTTTTTGGCAGTGTACTAACACAAAAAGAAATCCATCCCTGCTTCTGAAATTCCTCCCAAATCTTTGACTCTGTGATTCTTGTCCCTAGCCGGCTACAAAAACTCCAGGGAACATTCTACTAATGTCTGAGAGGCCCTTCTCTGGCCTCTGAACGTTTCACGGAAGCCAGCACAGCACTTCTCCTTAAGAGCACTTGGATGCGCTTAATCATCATCTTTGAGCCCCTCTACATCTAGCCCTAGTCTCTTTTCTGATCCTCATTTCACCAGCTGCCTCTGAGGTATCCCAGAGATGTCTCAAGCTCAGAAAGAACCTGACAGAATTTATCTCCCTCCCCAGGCACTTCCCCCACCCTTTCCAAACGTTCCTGTATCTCTTGAAGTCATCACCATCTTCTCAGGATTCTAGGTTCATAATCTTGCTATTATGAGCTCCCCACTCCCCTTCATTCCACAGGTCTAATCAGTTATCTAAATCTTTCTGTTTTGATGAGCATGACACCTCTAGCAACTAACAACCCACTACCCCATTCACAAAGCTTATGCCCTTCTCACCTCTCCCCCCGTTGGTCTTCCAGCCTCCTCTCTCTAAACTCCAATGATGAATGAATCAATATTTAGTGAACATTAAGGATATGCTAAGCCCTTCAATAAGCTGTGAGTATAACTAGAAAAGATAATACCTGCTCTCAAGGAGCAGAAGCTTGAGTCCCAAGATGAGTCTGTCTTCTACACAAGTGACGGACTGATCTTTCCTAAGTGTGATCTGATCCTGTCACCCCTGTCCTCACCCTGGAGTAGCTCCTACTGCCTCTGATCTAACCTGTTAGACTGCCGAGCATCTCCTCTAGCACTGAAACTCAAAACTCCATACATAAGCTCACAGATCATACACTCATAGATACATGGTCTCCCTTCAGAGAGGGCCACTGCTGTCTCCTTTGTGTTGGGACTCCCAGTGTTTAAAAGTGTTCCTGGTATACAGCAGCCTCTTAATGTTTGTTGATTAACCAATACTGGGTTCTAGTCTTCACTTTGTCAAAGACCAATAAGTGACGTGGGAAAAAAAAAAATTCTTCCTCAGTTCTTCCTCTGACATCATATCTCTACCTGAAGCAGTGAGATGACATTGTAGAGACTGAATGCTAGACTTGGATTCAGGAAGAAGTGAATTCTAATTCTATTTTAGATACTTATTAAATATTTGAATATGACACTGGACAAAGTTAGAGATGAATTAAAACATCAAGATTATGGAGTCCAGCCCCTCAACACAATTCTTAAGTATAGGAGTCAGAATTTGAATTTAAATCTTCCTGATTCCAGGTTAATTCACACCTCACAGCTTTAGTTTTCTCATCTATAAAACAGGAATAACAACAGTAACAAAACCTGCCTCATGTGGTTGTTGTGAATATCAAACAAGATATTTCTATTATTTTTAAAATTTTTTTTTCTGATTTACACCTGCATTCATTTTTAAAAATACATATTTTCTTATGAATCATGTTGGGAGAGAAAAATCAAAACAACAAAAAAAAAAAAGCTGTGGAAAAACCATGGGGAAAAAAAAAACCCAGAAGAAAAAGGGGAGAAAACTGAACATAGCATGTGTGATTTATATTCCGTCTCCACAGTTCTCTCTCTGGAGGCAGATGGTGTTTTCCAGCCAAAATTTATTGTGGATTACTGAACTGCTGTTCAGTTGATCACTGCAAATAAGATCTTTCTGAAGTATTTTGCACACCATAAAGCAATGTAATTTTAGTTATTGATATTTCATTGGGTTACATGGCAACAGGGAACCTTGGAATTTATATCCATTAATAGCTCTGATATGACATGCCTTGGCTTCTCTTCTCCATAAAGTCAGAATTGGAGGAGAGGTCTGGTCAATAAGCATTTATAAAGCATCCATTATGGTCCAGTAGTGGAGCTATGAAAAAAGGCAAAAGACAGTCCCTGCTCTCAAATGGGTACACTCATTAGAGGCTCATAGAGAGTTTAGACTATTAAATAAGTCAGTGACAAAACAGGCAGAACAAGTTGGAGGCTGGGCTTCAGTCATTGAAGGGGTCTATTTCCCCATTAAAGGGACTGTGAAAAGCCATGAGATTACCAAAAAAAAAAAAAAATTGTAAATCATCCTAAGGGGATCAGGAATGTCCAACTCAACTTCACAGTCAGGGCAGTTGCCAACACTGAACACTGGGCTTGCTCTCAGTCTGAAGGATCTGTGGTCCGCCAGCCCATCTGGCTTTCTCCTTGCGGTCTGGATGACAGAGTGCAGCACAATATCCACCTCATCCCACCCCATCCCATTCTAGTGAACTCAGGTCTCCATAAGTAGATGGTGTCTTCCCCAGATTGGTCCTCCACAGTCTCTCCGACAGGACTGGACAAACAGAGTGTTAAGCAGATCCTATCAGGTTGCTAAGCATTTATTAAGCACCAGTGTTATGTGCTAGACACAGTAATAAGGTGGGGATACAGAGAAAGGCAAGCACACATCCTGCTGCTGAGAGGCTCGGGGTTGAATGGGTGAAGAAATATGAAAACAACTATGTCCACACAAGCTACATGAAGGATAAATTGAAAATAATAAACAGAGGATTAGGCACTATCATTAAGGCAGCTCAGGAAAGGCCTCCGTACAAAGCAGAATTTTTGCTGGGTACAATAAGAAGCGAGAGAAGCCAGGAAAGAGAGATGGGGAGGGAAAGAATTCTAAGCATGGAGGCTGATAAGTAAAAATGCAGATTCAGGAGACCAAGGGTCTTGTATGAGGAACACCCAGAAGGGCAGTGTCGAGGGACTGAAGAGGATGTGGAAGGAGAAAAAGTGTAAGACCTGAATGTAAGAAAGGGCCAGTTTATGAAGGATTTGTTTTATATTGATCCTGAAAGTAATAGAGAGCTCTTGGAGTCTACATAATGATAGAATGCCACAATTAAACTTATTGTTTGGAGAATAATGATAGCTGAATGGAGGATGAACTAGAAGCAAAAATAAAGACGGACTAGTGGCAAAACTGAAGTACAACAAGTGGGGGACTGGGCCTCAGTCACTGAAGGGCCTAATTCCCCATTAAAACAACTTTTAAGAGCCAGGAGATTGCAAAGAAAATAAAATTGTAAACCTTCCTAAAGAAGGTTCCAACTCAATTTCACAAAAAGTCAGGTCTCCTTATTCTACTTGTCCTAGAGGGAGAGATTTGGGGCAAGAAGAACAGACCTATGGCAACAGTCACCTGGTGAAGTCATGAGTATCTGAACAAGGGTGGTAGCAATGCCGGAAGAGAGAAAGAACCGCACAGAAGGGATGCTAGGAATGTAAAATCAACAAGACTTGGCAACTGGGAGAAGGGTGGCTGGGAAAGAGTGGAGTCAAGAATGACACCTAGGTTTTGAATCAGATGATTGGCAGGATGGTGGTACCATCTACATTAGCAGAAAAGTTAAAAAGAGGCTTGTGAGAAGAGAAAAGATAATTGGTTCAGTTTTGGACATGTTGAGTTGAGGATGGTTATGGAATAACCTGTTTGAGAAGTCCAATAGATAACTGAAGATGAGAGATAAGAGGTTGGGAGAGATGAGAGCTAGATAAGTAGATCTGGGAATCATCAGCATGGAGATGATAACTGAATTAATGGAAGTTGATGGAATCACTAAATAAGGAAGAGTAAAGGTGAAAGAAACAGAGGGCCCAAAGCAGAGCTTAGGAAGACACTGACCTGATTCAGGCATGATCTGAATAAAGATCCAGTAAAGGAGGCTGAAAAGGAGCAGTCAGATAAGATAGAAAGAGAATCAGAAGAGAATAGTTTCAGAATAGTGTCAAAATAACTTACAGAAAATAGAATATCAAGAAAAAATGAATGAGTGAAAGTGTCTTCACACCTCTCAAATTAGCTAAGATGACAGGAAAAGATAATGACAAATGTTGGAGGGGATATGAGAAAATTTGGACACATATATTGTTGGTGGAGTTGTGAGATGATCCAACTGTTCTAGAGAGCAATTTGGAACTCTACCCAAAGGACTATCAGATTGTGTTTACCCTTAGATCCAGCAGTCTCACTACTGGGTCTATAGTCTAAAAAGATCATTTAAAAAAAAAAAAAAAAGGAAAAAGGACCCAAATGTGCAAAAATGTTTGTAGCAGCTCTTTTTGCAGTGGTAAAGAATTGGAAATTAAGTGAATCTCCTCAGTTGAGGAATGGCTGAATAAGTTATGGCATGTGAACGTAATGGAATATTGCTGTTCCTTTAAAAATTAATGAGCAGCTGATCTCAGAAAAGCCTGAAAGATTTACGTGAACTGATGCTAAGTTAAGTGAGCAGAACCAAGAGAGCATTGTACATAACAAGATTATGTGATGATCAACTGTGATGGATGTGGCTCTTTTCAACAATGAGGTGATTCAAGGTAAATCCAAGAGATTTGTGATGGAAAGAATAATCGGCATCCAGAAGGGCAACTATGAAGACTGAATGTGGATCAGAGCATAGTATTTTTCACTTTTTGTTGTTGTTTGTTTGCTTAATTTTTTTCTTGTGTGTGTGTGTGTGTATGTTTTTGTATGTGCAGCATGACAAAAAATGGAAATTCGTTTAAAAGAACTGCACATCTTTAATCTATATCAGATTGCTTGCTGTTTGGGGGAAGGGGGAAGAAAGAAGAGAGGGAGAAAAATTGGAACACAAGGTTTTGCAAATGTGAATGTTGAAACCTATCTTTGTAATTGGAAAAATAAAATACTATTTTAAAAACAATCAAAAAAAAGAAAAAGAAAAGTGTCAAAAGCTATTTTAGAAAGGTCCAGAAGGATGAGGAATAAAAAAAAGCCTTAATGCTGGCCTTAAACATGGGATCAAGGGATTTCAGGCCTTAGGGAAAATTATGTTCTCTTCCTACTCCTCCTAATCATTAGGATATATAAAATGCTTTAAGATTTGTAAAACACTTTATTATTCCCCTTGATCCCCACATCAAACCCCAGGACATAAGTACTCTTATGATTTCCACCTTGCCTGAGACATCTCAAAGAGGGAAAAAAACTCAGAAGAGAGAAGTCGTCCTTGGTCATTCTCCTGTATCTATCTGCCTGGGGAGAGGGGGTTGGCCAATTTTGAACACAAGAGCTCCTCAGTCAGAATGTGAGCTCCACTATGCTCAAAAAGTTATCAAACTGGGCATACTCTTTGACCCAGCAGCATTTCTATTGGGCTTATATCCCAAAGAAATCATAAAGGAAGGAAAGGGCCCTATATGTACAAGAATGTTTGTGGCAGCCCTTTTTGTAGTGGCTAGAAACTGGAAACTGAATAGATGCCCTTTAATTGGAGAATAGTTAAATAAATTATGGTATATGAATATTATGGAATATTATTGTTCTGTACGAAACGACCAGCAGGACGATTTCAGAGAGGCCTGGAGAGACTTACATGAACTGATGCTGAGTGAAGTGAGCAGAACCAGGAGATCATCATACATGGCAACAACAATACTATATGACGATCAATTCTGATGGACATGGCTCTCTTCAACAATGAAATGTTTCAAACCACTTCCAATTGTTCACTGAAGAAAGCCATATACACCCAGAGAGAGGGATGTGAAATGTGGACCACAACATAACATTTTCATGTTCTCTATTGAGGTTTGCTTGCATTATGTTTCCTTTATCTGATTTTTCTTTCTTGTAGATACGATTTTTCTTGCAGAACAATGATAAGTGTGGAAATAAGTATACATATATTCGATTTGTCAAGTATTTTAACATAATTAACATGTAGTGGATATCCTGCCATCTGGGAGAGGGGTGGGAAATAGGGGGGAAAAATTTGTAACAGAAAGCTTTGTAAAGGTTAATGTTGAAGAATTACCCATACATATGTTTTGCAAATAAAATTAAAAAAAAAAAAAAAGAATGTGAGCTCCAAGTATTAAGCTAAAAGAACCTTATTTAGAGGCAAAATGGAGAGCACTGCTTAAAATTCTCAATTCTCTCCATCTCTTGAAAGTTGCTAAGACGATCTTCAAACAACTTTTTCCAGAAAGTTTTCCCTGCTCCACACCTCACCTCAGCTATTGGTCAGCCAACTAGCACTTATAAAGTGCCTACTAGGTGCTAGGTACTGGAGAAATAAAAAGATCACCCCTGTTCTTCAGCAACTCATAGTCTACTAGGACAGAAAAGGAAAGTGACCAATGTTGCAGGGCACTTGGGAAAATTGAGAAACTAATGTACTATTGGTTTTGTCCACTAATTCCACCATTCTGGAAATCAATTTAGCACTCTGTCTAAAGGGCTGTGATACTATGCATGCCCTTAGACCAGCTACTATCTTTTCCCCTAGAATCTCATGTATGGAATCTTCTGTCCCTGACACCATTGGCATCTTAGTGCATCATCTCATGTCTGGACCAGGCAGTAGCCTGCTGGTTAGACTCCCTGCCTCAGGTCTCTCCTTATTCAAATCCATCTTCCCCTTAACTAACTTCCACATGACGACTCTATTCAATCAACTCCACTGAATCCAAATTCCTCCCAGGATCAACATAAAATGATGTTTGGCATTCAAAGCCCTTCATACACATGCATGTGCATAATTTACACACACAACATGTACACATGTACATACACATGTACACCCCCCCCATATACACAACACCCCTTCCTCTGTTCTTCTACTTTATTCATAGCCAGTGACACTGCCCTTCTTGCCCCTGTCACACCGGACCAATCTTCCATCCACCTCCTATCTTTAGTCTGCTTCCCCCCCCCCCCCCTCCCGGGACTGCTCTCCTGCCTAATCTCCACCACCTGACTTTCCTGGCTTTTTTCAAGACTTAACTCAAATCCTACCTTTTGTATTAGTCCTTTCCCAATCCTTCCCTTGATGCTAATACCTTTCTTATGATATTTCTTCCAATTTAACCTGCATATGTCTGTTTTTGCTTTTTTTTGTTTTCTCAATAATTAGTAAGGTACAGTATACAGTAGTCATTTAGTTAATGCTGGCTGAACTGATTTATTGACTCCTAGGTTCCACCCTAATCTGGGATTCTATGATCACACAATATAGTCATGCCTGTCAGTCGGTAGACAGGGGAAATCTTCTGAAAGATTCATCTTTTTTGTACCTTGGATGTGAGGTCCCGATGGAAAATGCCCTTAAAGTGAAGGTAGCGAAGTCCCATAGCTATGTCGCAGGCCAGCTTCACTCTCACAGTCCAGGGTAGGTGTTGGTCACTGTCTAGGAGTTGTTCCAGGTTCCCACAGTTGATATACTGCAAAACAGGGGGGAGGGGAATCCAAGTTTGTCAGATATGAGGAAGCTGCTGCTGACATCACAGCAATGAAGGATGCGTGCTTGGTCCATGTCTATATGCCCCACAATGTTGCTAAGCACAGGCCTATATTCACTTAAGTGATCAGAAAATAAATGCTGAATAAAACTGTAAGTGAATGAAATGAACAAAAGGATGAAGGAAGGAAGGATGCTAGCTGAGTTTGCTTATGAGCAGGAAGTACTAACCCACATGTCAACAGCTCTTAAGCATTCATGAGTTCTCTATCGAAGAGTCCTCCCAAGTCCTGTGCTAAGCTCTGGGGATATAAAGTAAGGCAATGACAGTCCCTGTTCTCAGGGAGCTCACAGTCTAAGGGAGGAGACAACATGTAGACAAGGCTGTGCAGACAGGTGACATACATGACAAATTTCAGCTCATCAGTAAGGAAGACCACTAGCATTAAGGAGGATGGAAAAAGGCTCCTTTAGCCGAGACTTGAGGGAACTCAAGAAGCAGAGATCAAAAGGGAAGGCATTCCAGCCAGAGATAAGACTCACAGTTAGAAGATGTCCCTGACCTCCCCTGTATATGGTGGAAGGTGTAAGAAGACTGGCAAGGTCAGAGAGGTTCAGGTTAGGTAGGCTTTTTATTATCTAAACAGAGGATTATGTATTTGATTCTGGAAGCAAGAGAGAGTTACTGAAGCTGACTAAATAGGGGAATGATAGGATCAGACTTGCACCTTAGGAAGATCAATTTATGGATATAGGAAGGACTAGAATGGGAAGACGCAGGAGGGAGTCTGACCAATCAGCAGTGACTGCAATAGTCCAGCTATGAGGTGACAAGAGTTGAACCATCTGCATTGAGATGATGGTTTTTCATATTCCTCCAAGTTCTGGCCTTGTCTCCAGAAAAGGGCTTGAAAGGGAATCCATGGCCATGTGAACCAACAGCAACTCACTGGGAGCTCCTTGGCTTCCTCCAAGGTACCCCACTACCCAAATGCATGTGGACACATCACGAAGACAGGTTTTACAGCAAGGCTGCAACAGAAAGGCATATAGATACAACACTCTTAATCCTATTGATAATCCCTGTTAGAAAATTTCAACACACGCTGTGGCCACTGCTATGCCCTGGCCTCCTTCTTCAAGTCTAGGATTTTGAGGAAAGAGCTACCGGATTCTCTTTTGGATGAAATGTAATTGTACAGAATCTTTTTTTTTTTTTTCATCCATTAGGAGTCAAAGATTTGAAGAGAGAGTTTATTTCTTTGACTCTAGGAAGGAATTCTGTTTTCCTCATTGTTCCAGAACAGTCTGATGCTGAAATAACTAATGGCCTAAGAGAACTAAAGGTTCTAAGAGAAGCACATTGAGCCCTGTTAAGAGGTTGACATCCACTCCTATACAAAAGCAGAATATCGACTTTGTGCACAGTCCAGATACTGCTGATCTGGACAGCAACAGATAGAAGTGGAAAAGATGGGATGATGAAGGCCAAAGGGAGAGAAAATGTTATCCAATTGGCATAGCCTAGGTTCAAAAAGCAAGGACAAGAAAAATACAAATCAATGCTGTGAGAATGGGGAGACAGAGGGAGAAGACAGTTTTATTGATGGCTGAAAGGCAAGGCAACTGGCTATTTCAAAAACCACAAAATCTGAGTATTCTTGATGTGTGTGTGTGTATCGGTGTGAAAAATGCAACTTAGAAACCTGCACATAATAAATGCTTCCAACTTGAACATACATCATTGGCACAATTACCACAGCAATGACTTCCCTGCTCCCAAAAAGAAGCCTTGGGCTTGGACAACTTGTTATTGTCTGCAATAACAAACAATGCAATAACAGCAAAGGTCGTTGCTCTTAGCTGTTCTGGCTTGAAGCAAATCCTTCTGGGAAAAGCAGAGTTGCACTGCACCAATGCAGGCCAATTTAGCTCTCAGGGACCAGGTAGACTTGGGCTCTTTTCTCATGGGCCACTGACCCCCAAAAAAGAGTCTCAAAAAGAGATTATTGTGATCACTTGAGAAAGATGTTTCTATTTTCATAGAAATTTTGTTTTATTTAAAATAATAAATCTTATTTTATTTCTATATCTGAGTTCTCATATCTCCTAATAGTTCATCAAAGGGGTAATGTGGTATATTGGCTACCAGCTAATAATGACATTAATAAAAGCATTTGACAAATCTTATCCTTATTTCCATTTCATTTTTCTTTGACCTCATTGGGAGTGGTATTGCTAGATCAAAAGGGATGCATAGCTTCATAGCCCTTTTGGCAGAGTTTCAAACTGTTTTCCAAAGTAGTTGTACCAGTTCACAGCTCCATCTGTAATGGTCCATTAGTGTCCATAGTTTCTGCCATCCCCTCTAGCATTTGTCAATTGTCTTTTCTGACATGATGGATAATCTGATGCATTGTGAGGTTTTGCCTCACACTTCTTTTGATTTATATTTCTATAATTATTAGTGACTTAGAGCATTTTATATTATTATTCATAGCTTTGAGTTCTTTCTCTGAAAACTGTTCAATTCCATTTATCAACTGGTGGGTGGATTTTTTTTTATTAATAAATTTGGCCTAATTTCCTATATATTTGAGAAGACCATTATTTGAGAAACTTGCTAAGAATTTTCCCAGTTTCCTGTATTTCTTTTAATTCTTATTGTTCTAGTGATTTTTTTTTAATTTGCAAAACATATGTATGGGTAATTCTTCAACATTAACCCTTACAAAGCTTTCTGTTACAAATTTTTCCTCCCTACTCCCTACCCCTCCCCTAGATGGCAGGATATCCACTACATGTTAATTATGTTAAAATACTTGACAAATCGAATATATGTATACATATTTCCACACTTATCATTGTTCTGCAAGAAAAATCGTATCTATAAGAAAGAAAAATCAGATAAAGGAAACATAATGCAAGCAAACATCAATCGAGAGCATGAAAATGTTATATTGTGGTCCACATTTCACATCCCTCTCTCTGGGTGTATATGGCTTTCTTCAGTGAACAACTGGAAGTGGTTTGAAACATTTCATTGCTGAAGAGAGCCATGTCCATCAGAATTGATCATCATATAGTCTTGTTGTTGCTGTGTATAATGATCTCCTGGTTCTGCTCACTTCACACAGCATCAGTCCATGCAAGTCTCTCCAGGCCTCTCTGAAATCATCCTGCTGGTTGTTTCTTACAGAACAATAATATTCCATAATATTCATATACCATAATTTATTCAACCACTGTCCAATTGATGGGCATCCATTCAGTTTCCAGTTTCTAGCCACTACAAAAATGGCAGCCACAAACATTCTTGTACATGTGGGACCCTTTCCTTCCTTTAAGATCTTTTTGGGATATAGGCCCAATAGAAAGACTACTGGGTCAAAGGGTATGCAAAGTCTGATAACTTTTTGAGCATAGTTCCAAATTGCTCTCCAGAATGGCTGGATCCGTTCACAGCTCCACCAACAATGCATCAGTGTCCCAGCCTTCTCACATCCCCTCCAACATCCGTCATTATCTTTTCCTGTCATTTTAGCCAATCTGACAGGTGTGTAGTGGTACCGCAGGGTTGTCTTAATTTGCATTTCTCTGATCAATAGTGATTTGGAGCACCTTTTTATATGACTACAAATAGTTTTAATTTCATCCTGAAAATTGTCTGTTCATATCCTTTGACCATTTATCGATTGGAGAATGGCTTGAATTCTTATAAATATGAGACAGTTCTCTATATATTTTAGAGATGAGACCTTTATCAGAACCCTTAAATGTAAAGATGCTTTCCCAAGTTATTGCTTCCCTCCTAATCTTGACTGCATTGGTTTTGTTTGTACAAAAACTTTTTAACTTAATATAGTCAAAGTTATCTATCTGGTGTTCAATTAAGAGTTCCAGTTCTTCTTTGGACATAAATTTATTCCATCTCCATAGGTCTGAGAGGTAAACTATATTATGTTCTTTGGACATAAATTTATTCCATCTCCATAGGTCTGAGAGGTAAACTATATTACATTCCTCTAATTTACTTATAATATCACTCTTGTTTTAGTGATTTTTACAGAATATTATTGTATTATAGCATTTCCAAAAAATCCCAAGAAGACATGCAAATTGGCAGGAGCACATTGACACAATAATAGCAATATGACAACAATGATCAACTATGAAAGATTTAACTACTTTGATTAAGACAATGATACAAGACAACTCCAAAGGACCCATGATAAAAAAGGCTATCCACTTCCAAAAAGAGAACTGATGAACTAAGTGCAGTTTTAATATTTTTTTACGTTCTTCATGTTTTTTTGCTTTTTATTTCATTTTATTTTTTGTAATGTGGTTAATGTAGAAATGTTTCACATGACTTCATATGTATAATGAATGTTTTTTGCCTTTCTAATTGGTAGAGGAGGGGCTGAAGGGAGAGGAAGTATTTGGAACTTGAAATTAAAAAAACAAAACAAAAAACACAACAACCCTGGGACATAGGTACTATGATTTTTCTTATTTTACAAAGAAGGAAACAGGGCATGTAGAGATGAAATAACTTGCCCAGGCTTGCAAAGCCTGGCGTGTAAGGTCAGATTTGAACTCAGATCGGGCTAACGCCAGGTTCTGCATTCTACCCACTGTTAAGGTCTTGGATGTAGACTCCAGAATTCTGACTTCAAATTCTGACTCTAACACTTTGTAATAATATGATCCCAAGCAAATCATTTCCATGTCTATATATTCCAGTTTTCTTACCTGTAAAGTGTGGATAAGATGTAGTGTGCTACTAGAGATATTGTTATAAGAAGCCCATTGAGACCACATCTAAAGAATGCTTCACAGATTCTAACAGATCAAAGAAATCTCAGTTTTGACTATCATCCTCCACCATCACAAGCTGAGAGTGATCTCCAAGATCTTGACAGAACCAGCAAAATTATTCCATCAGGCTGGGAAGGTCTTCAGTCTGGCCTAGGTACAGACTGAGTGTATTTTCTAAGGACCTATCCATTTAAGTAGAAAGAGGCAATTATCCATAGTAGAACTATTGGTGATGAATTCTTTGGCCATAACCATCCATTAATAAATTTTTAAAATTACCCTTGATTCTATATGGGACCCTTCTACTGCAGAGTGGTGGGAAAGAAGGTAGAGACATATGTCTCTACTGAGATTGTTTATAAACTTTGAGCTGACTGTTAGTGCTCACAATGTGAGAACCATGTCCAATAACTAATGTTTACAGGTTACTGCTAGAAGAGCTAAATCGTCTTTTTTCTAAAAAATATTTTAATTAATTAATTTTTAATGCACATTGCTTTATGAATCATATTGGGAGAGAAAAATCAGAACAAAAGGGAAAACCATGGGAAGGAAAAAAAAAACACAGAAAAAAGAAGTGAACATAGCATGTGTTGATTTACATTAAATCTCCATAGTTCTTTTTCTGGATGCAGATGTTATTTTCTATGCAGTCTATTGGGATTGCCTTGGATCAATGAACCACTGAGAAGAACCAAGTCTTTCATAGTTGATCATTAAATATTCTTGCTTTTATTGTGTATTCCTGGTTCTGTTTTGTTTGGCTTAACATCAGTTCATGCAAATCTTTCCAGGCCTTTAAATCAGCTTGTTCATCATTTTTTATAGAACAATAATATTCCATTACCTTCATGTGCCACAACTTGTTCAGCCATTCCCCAAATGATGAGAATCTACTCATTTTCCAATTCTTTGCTACCTCAAAAAGGGCTGCTACAAACAGTTTTGCACATGTGGGTCCTTTTCCTTCCTTTATGATTTCCTTGGGATACAGTCCCAGTAGTGGCACTGCTGGGTCAAAAATTATGCAGTTTTATACCCTTTGGGCATAGTCCCAAATTGCTCTCCAGAATGGTTGGATCATTTCACAACTCCACCAACAATACATCAGTGTCCCAGTTTTCCTATATTCCTTCAACATTTATTACTATCTTTTCTTGTCATCTTAGCCAATCTGAGAGGTGTGAGGTAGTACCTCAAAGTTGTTTTAATTTGCATTTTTCTAATCAATTTTAATTTTCTAATCAAATTTAATTTTTTTAAATTTAGAGTATTTTTTCATATGACTATAAATGGCTTTAATTTCATCTTCTGAAAAAAGCAGTAAAGTGTAAAACTAGTTTCAATGAAGCATGACAAAGCATCCCAAGGGTATTTAAGAACAGAAGTGGAAAAAAACAACTAAAGAAAAATGGAGATTTTTAAAAATAGTTATAGCAAACAATTATCTCCATTAAGACTGATGAAACTACAGTATTATTAAGCATTAGAGAAATGCTTATAAGAGAAATAGAAATGGCACCAAAGTGAAAAAAAGATGGGAAAAGCAATCAGATTAGTCCAAGTATATGTAGAGGTAATCTGTGCAAGAGTTTATACAACTATAGAGTCTTCTCATAATTGATACGTGGCTATTGTTTAATTGGTTTGGTCATGTCCAATTCTTAGGAGCCCACTTGGGGTTTTCTTGGCAAAGATCCTGAAGTGGTAAGAAATGATTATTAATAACCAAGGATTTGGGGAATTCTCCCTTTTTCTATAACCCTCATTTCAAAGTTCAGTCTCCTGAAGGATATTACTGGTAGAGATTGAATAAATACTCCTCAATCCTGGTCAGACCCCACCTAACTTTACAAGGAATTTAATCTAAAGTGAGGAAGCCCATTGTATTCTACTTAAATTTGAATGCAGATAAATTCTTTGATTAGATTGTCCAAAGCTAGGGGTGTAGAGATAGTCTTTGTCCCAAGAGTGACATGTCACTCTCTCAGCCCCTCATGGGAAAGAGCCTATTCTCGATATAATATTCATTCCTCATTAATTGTTAGCCAGAGCTGACTGCCATCTTCTGCATTTTTCCAAGGGCATATAAGCCATGAGCCCACTGCCCTAACTTCTTTGGCATTTGATAATGCCATTGACCTCTTTTATTAACAATATGCTAACCTTATTAGTAAAATGATTAAATTACCCAGAAAATATCTCTTGAACTTTTTAAACATCACATGGTTTGCTATTTTCTTCTCTAGCTCATTTGACAGATAACAAACTGAGGCAAACATGATTAAGTGACTTGCCCAGGGTCACACAGCTAGTAACTGTCTAAGGCTAGATCTGAACTCAAGAACATGATTCTTTCTTACTTCAGGCCCAGCATTCTATCCACTGCACCACCTAGCTGCTCCCCTAATCAACATACAAGAAGTTAAAGAAAGGGAAGATTTTAAAGGAGTAAAAAAACCTTGGCCTTGAGTGATACTGAAAAAAAAGTGTGAGTGAGAGAACATCGATAACTGATAAATAATAAACACTAAATAAATGCTAACTAATTGCTTACTTTCCCATCTCTACAAAATCTCACTGAGAGTCATCTATACAAGAATGAAAGCATCCCAGAAAAAGATATCTGTAAGGAACAAGCATGCTTTCACAAGCAATATTCAACAATGGACTCCATCTTTACATTTTACAACTGATTTAAAGTTGTTTGAGAATATAAGACAAATGAACTTCTATTTTGTTGATTATGACAAAACATTTGACTTATTTGTTCAAAATACCAATTCTTAGGCTTTTTTTCAATAAGATGTTGCTATCCAAGCATTAAAATCATTCAATATTCTTTGAAAGATAAAAGAGAAATACTCATAATCAGTATCCCTCTGACTTTTTGATTCATGCATAAATCGGATTTAAGTGAGGCAGAGTTGCACAAAGGCATCATCCTCCCTCTCTCTTCTAGAGCCATCACTGTCCAGGGGCAGGACAGTCTGGATGGTTGGTCATGGATCGAGATGCAATGGATGACCTGGGTGGCTTTGATGTCTAACCAAGCTCCAAGCGTTCCCTGCCTTCGTGGCCATTGGCACAAGTTGTTCTCATCTGCCCATTCCACTAGGGAAAGTCTTCACATGCCTGGGGTAGACACCCCCCTAACTCACTGTAGGGTCTGCGACCCCTTGGTCACCCTCAATCTGGTTTAGCCCATCTGCCAAAATGGTTTACCCGGTGTGGCCACTGTGCATGCTACAGATTCTCTACAGAGATAGGTGGATCAGGGGGCCACTCCAGATAGAAAGCAGCCCCCACCCCAGAGGTACCAGTACACCTTATACCCCACCCTCTGATCAAACATTAGCTGAGTCATAGAAGAAGATATTTGCTCATTTAAATTGTTTGTTTTCTGCTGCAAAAGATTTCCTGAACTGTAAAATGGGGATAAACAACACTTAACTTCCAGAGTTATTATAAGGATCAAATGAAAGATCTATAAAGTGCTCAGTGCATTGCCTGGCACATAATAGGTGCTTCTCCCCTCCCCCCAACCTGCCCTTAAATAAAAAACATTGTTTAAAAAATTCCAGTTACATATAAAAATAATTTTTAACATTCTTTTTTTTTAACCTATCCAATATGTGTTTTAATATACACTTCAGAATTATAAAATGGATCATAAGATTCTAGGAAAGTATCTCAAACACCTACAGAAGGTTAGTGGGAAAATGCTCAATCCATCTAAAGCAACTATAGGCAAATTAGTATTTCTTCAACAAAAAGAAGAAAGAAAACTGATAAACATTCTGAGAAAACAAGATATACAGGTTTAAAAAAACACTACAGAAATATTATCAGAATAAGTAGTCATCACTTTAACCAAGAAATAGTAAAAGCTGATGAGATAAAAATTATTAGATGAATCAAATATAGTTTACCTTCATATGGATCCTATAAAATGAGAAAGCCAAGTATAGAATCAAAAGGTGGTAGGTCTTTTGGACCCATGAACACAGGCAAAAATATGTTGACCAAAGCATTTACCAAATGAATAAAGTGAATTTGTTTGTTGAAACAGTACAATTTGTGATAGCAATTCACAGCCAGCTCACCCACAAAAATTACAAAAAGGTAATCTTTACAGGGTATAGATTTATTATTCAACATAGATAATGTGATAAAATAGTAGATAATGAGTAATATATTCCTGCAAATTATAACAATTTAATTCCTACCAAAAGATATAACATTTATTTTTTGGAGGAGGCAACTGGGATTAAGTGACTTGCCCAGGGCTTCCCAGCTAGCAAGTATCTGAGGCCAAATTTGAACAAAGGTCTTCCTGACTCCAGGACAGTGCTCTATACACAGTGCCACCTAGCTGCCTCTAACATTAATTTTTAAAAATACTGAATTGAAAATTCTCTCCTTCCCTCTTTTTCCTCCCTCCTCATAGAGAAGGCAAGCAATTTTATATAGATTTCACACGTGCAGTTATGCAAAACATTTCCAAATTAATCATGTTGTTAAAAAAAAAAAAACAGATCACCCTCCCCCCCAAAAAAGAAAGAAAAAAATGAAAGACAAAAAAAGTATATTTCGATCTGCATTCAGATGCCACTATTTTTTCCTCTGGAGATGATAGTATTTTTCATCATAAGTCCTACAGTATTTTCTTGCATTACTGTTGCTGAGAATAGTTAAACCATTCTTAGTTGATCATCATACAATCATGGTACCTCTTTTGGGGTTTGATACCAATTCACATTTTTCTTTGAGGTTTTACATATAACTGCTTCAGTTTTGTTGTATTCTTCTGACTGTGTGGTTTAATCTTCCCTGTCACCATAATAACTTTCTATGATCAGGCTCTTTTTTTTGTTGTTTGCTCATTTTTCTTGGCTTTTGACTTTATGTTAAAGTTGGGCTCTGCTCCTGGGATGGAGGGAACATTATTCCAAGCTTCTGTTTTTTCTTGCTTCTGTTTTCATAGGTGGTTCTGAGGTCCTATAAATTTTCAGTTCTTCCAAGGTGGTAAAAAGTAGTCACTGCTATCCTGGTCGGGGCTCTTGTCCATGAGTGACCACAAGCACTCTATTCTACCCTAGAATTGTAAACCAAGGTCTCAACTCACTTGTGGCTGCATGATCTTGGATGCTAGTGCTCTTCCTCGACCTGGGACTATGACCTGGAACAGCATATGGACAATACAATAAAGTCCTGCACCCAGTGCCATCAAATGTTATCTGTAATCAATTTCTGACCAGCTGTCCACCCTATTACTATCTGAGTTGAGAGCCCTGGAAGCTTCCACAGATTTAGCCACCCTCAAGGCCTGTTGTTGGATAGTTAGGGCATAGTTTGCATTGGACTGTATAGCCCCAGTAAGAAAAACCTTTCCTGCCAACTTTCTAAGCTATCTTGGGCCAGAAAACTGTTTCACCCCATCTTTTGCTGGTTCTGCCATTTCACAATTCATCTTGAGGCATTATTTAAAGTTGGTTGGAGGGGAATTTGGAAAAGCTCAGGCAAATCTCTGGCTTTATTCTGCCATCTTGGTTTCAAGCACCTCACTCCCAGAAAATCTAGTTGAACTTGCAGGTAAGCTGTGGATTGTTTTTTGAGGGGTTGTTTATAATAAGTTTTTCTTATAAATGTTTTGAAATCATTCTTTTCTTCTCAGTTTGGGGCTTTAATATATCTGTCAACATAATAGTGCTTCGTGGTGTGATTTAATTTTTTTCTTTATTTGCTCATTCTTTCAGTCTATTTTCTGGTTTTGAACTTTATCTCAGGGCCAGGCTTTGTGCTCATCTCAGGGAGGTCGGGGAGGGGGAGAGAGAAGAGGGAATATTTGGACTCCTTATGGTTTAAAATGATTGTACACATGTAAGTCCTAGATATCTTTCAATTCTTTTATCTTCTTTCTTGAAATAGAGTGTTTTATTATTCCAAGATTTCAGAGATCTGGGGAGCTATATAAGTTTTCAGAGTTCCCAAAGTGGTCTGATTCAGAGCAAAATATGATAATTAACTTGGTCTTCCTTCTCCAAGTTCCAATCTTTTGTTTAAATCTATGCAACATAGCCATGGGTTTGTCCCTGATAAAGAGTTCTAGTAGGCCACTCTGAGATTCAGCCACTATCAGACAGCTGGAAAGGTTTGAAGATTCAAAGCCACAAAAGTACGGATTCTCCGTTGGTCTTGGATTCTTGAACTACAGGCTTCAGATTGGGCTGGGGGCTAGAACTGAGACCCTGCTCCACTTTTGGGGTCAGAACCACGCACTATTATTTGCTTCTGAACTTGATCTCTACATAGTACACATACTAGAGCCTACAACCACTCCTATGCATAAATGACTTTCTCACACTGTCTTGCATTTCAGATCCAGAATTTGGTAGTAAACAACAAAAATGCCAGGTGGCACATGTCCCTGCATCCTGCAGAATATCAGTGTTTCCTTGGATGAGTTCAGGGCCTCTTCTTCTAGTACACAGTCTGGTCCTCTTTCAGTCCTTATTTGGTGGGATGTGTGGCACTGCCAAAAGATCTCATTATTTATCTCCATATGCTGACTTGGGCTAGAAATAACTCACTGTGAATTTTCTTGGACTTCTTAACTGGGACTTGTCTGGTGCCTTTTCTAGATCTCTGTGGCAGAACTGAATCAAGGGGAGCACAGCTATGCCATTGATGAGTAAGGATTGCTATGTTTAAGTTTCCATGCTGTCTCCTCTATTAGACTATGATCTCTTTGAGAGAACAAACTATCTTTTCCCTTTCTTTGTATCCTGAGAATTTAGAACAGTGGCTGGCATAGAGTAATGAGTATTAATGAATGAAAAGAGGTGATTCAAATAAATCATTTCAATATTTCTTAAGATATGATTTTAAAAAGTGATATAGCTTCTGCCCCTGTCTATGAAATTCTATAAATTAATTTTAGTATAAAGATGGTCTTCAACTATCTGACCTTTGTAATTATTAAATATAGCACTGAGTAACATCTGTATTAGCACTTAAGTAGGGTATATATTAAAGTGGGAGTAAATCCACAAAGACATACATATACAATGAGGGTAAGAAAGGACTGAGATTGGGAGGGAGAAAGAACAGAACAAAAACCTAAACACTAATAACACAATCTCAATTCTGGAGATGTACAAAATTTAGAATAAACATTTTCTTTTTTTTTTTTTTATTTGCAAAACATATGTATGGGTAATTCTTCAACATTAACCCTTACATAGCTTTCTATTACAAATTTTCCCCACTACTCCCCACCCCTCCCCTAGATGGCCGGATGTCCACTACATGTTAATTATGTTAAAATACTTGACAAATCGAATATATGTATACATATTTCCACACACTGTTGTGCAAGAAAAATCGTATCTACAAGAAAAAAATCAGAGAAAGAAACACAATGTAAGCAAACATCAATTGAGAGCATGGAAATGTTATGTTGTGGTCCACATTTCACATCCCTCCCTCTGGGTGTATATGGCTTTCTTCACTGAACAATTGGAACTGGTTTGAAACATTTCATTGTTGAAGAGAGCCATGTCCATCAGAATTGATCGTCATATAGTATTGTTGTTGCCGTGTATAATGATCTCCTGGTTCTGCTCGGTTCACTCAGCATCAGTTCATGCAAGTCTCTCCAGGCCTCTCTGAAATCGTCCTGCTGGTCGTTTCTTACAGAGCAATAATATTCCATAATATTCATATACCATAATTTATTCAGCCACTCTCCAATTGATGGGCATCCATTCAGTTTCCAGTTTCTAGCTACTACAAAAAGGGCTGCCACAAACATTCTTTTTTTTTTTTAATTTTATTTTATTTGCATAACATATGTGTGGGTAATTCTTCAACAATAACCCTTACATAGCTTTCCGTTACAAATTTTTCCCCCCAACTCCCCACCCCTCCCCTAGATGGCAGGATATCCACTACATGTTAATTATGTTAAAATATTGGCAAATGGAATATATGTATTCATATTTCCAAACTTATCATTGTTGTGCAAGGAAAATCTTATCTACACAAACGATATATCTGATAAAGGAAACACAATGTAAGCAAACATCAATCAAGGAGTATGAGAATGTTATGTTGTGGTCCACATTTCACATCCCTCTCTCTGGGTGTATATGGCTTTCTTCAGTGAACAATTGGAGGTGGTTTGAAACATTTCATTGTTGAAGAGAGCCATGTCCATCAGAATTGATCGTCATATAGTACTGTTGTTGCCGTGTATAATGATCTCCTGGTTCTGCTCATTTCACTCAGCATCAGTTCATGTAAGTCTCTCCAGGCCTCTCTGAAATCATTTTGCTGGTCATTTCTTACAGAACAATAATATTCCATAATATTCATATACCATCATTTATTCAGCCATTCTCCAATTGATGGGCATCCATTCAATTTCCAGTTTCTAGCCACTACAAAAAGGGCTGCCACAAACATTCTTGCACATGTGGGGCCTTTTCCTTCCTTTATGATTTCTTTGGGATATAAGCCCAATAGAAATGCTGCTGGGTCAAAGGGTATGCACAGTTTGATAACTTTTTGAGCATAGCTCCAAATTGTTCTCCAGAATGGCTGTATCCGTTCACAGCTCCACCAACAATGCATCAGTGTCCCAGCCCTCCCACAACCCCTCCAACATTCATCATTAACTTTTCCTGTCATTTTAGCCAATCTGACAGGTGTGAAGGAATAAACATTTTCAAAAACAAATTCTAAAACCCAGAATAAGCATTTTTTCGTAGAGAAAATATATTTTATTTTGAAGCTATTCAGTTCTAAGGAAATGCATTTTTCCAGAAATCAAGTTGTTATTTTTAGGCCATATCACTTAAACAATTATGGAGTTTCTTTTGCTACAATTGGTTTTTAAAAGTCAGATGGTAAGGGAACTGAAGTCTAAAATACAAACTTAATTTTAAAATATCAATAAATCTAAAGGAGGAAGGGAGAGAAGATAAGCAATACTGTTTTGAAAATAATGTATGTTTTTGTTATATATCTTTAAAAAAAAGCAAGCAGTATAAGAGATGATTCATGGTTCAGACACAATCTTCTTTTTATGTCCCGCCATATACAGATAGAAGGAAATGCTCTCTTTTTGTTGTTTAAGTTCAGAATAAAAATAAAATATATGCAAAAAAAAATAGCCTAGACAATGGGCAACATAGATACCAAATGATTAAAGTCAAAGTATACATTCTTCTTTAGACAATGATCTATTAAGACAGGAAATGAATCTTCAAAGATTTCCTGGACTTAAATAGTATAAATGAGGGAATGCTGCTCAGGGAATGGTGACCTGAACCAGGGTTAGTAAATCTAGGGAACTAGAAGTTCCACACCAAACTCATAGTTCAGGTGAATTAGACGAACTTAAGGCTACTTCAACCCCAATATTCTGTGTTTTCTAAATGATTTTAAATAACCATAGACAACTTTACCTTTAGTAGGATAAGCAACTCCCAGGTTAGTATCTTTTATCAACTCTGGCTGCCCCCTATTCTCCCTGAACTTATCACCAACTCAATAAGTAACAAAGAAAAGAAACTATGCTACTATTTTCACCTTTTAAAAATTTTTTTGCTTTTTCTTTCTTGTGGTTTTCCCTTCTGTTCTGATTTTTCTTTCACAACATGACATATATGGAAATATGTTTAAAATAATTATATACATATAATCTATATCGGAATGCTTGCTATCTTGGGGAGGGGGAAGGTAAGGGAGAGAGGGAGAAAAAATATGGAACTCAAAATCTTACAAAATTAAATGTGAAAAGATTTTTTCCCCCGAGGCAATTGGGGTTATACAACCCAGGGTCATAAAGCCAGGAAATGTTAAGTGTCTGAAGACACATTTGAATTCAGATCCTCCTGATTTGAGGGCTGGTGCTCTATCCACTATACCAGCTAGCTGCCCCTTTAAAAGATAATTTTACATGTAATCGGAAAATAAAATTCTATTAAAAAAATAAGCCATTCTGGGACATAAGTTGTCATAATAAAATGTCTGGTGCTTTTGTAGTGCTTTCAATTTTGCAAGACACTTTACATAGAGTGCCACATTGGAGCTTGACAACTGTAATTTGAATCTAGATCTTCCTGCTCAGCAGGGTGTAATGCTGCTTCTGGATATATGAAAAGCAACTATTTCCATAGTTTCCACTATTTCCATATGACATCCTCCTCTTACCTTTCAACTACAGTTAGCTAAACGACCTGTATCCTGTCTTGGTACATTTCAAAAGTGTAGTAATAACTAACCACTTCCTTCTAATCTTAATTGCATTTATTTGTTCATGAGAAAGCTTTTCAACTTCACGTAACTGAATTTATTTATATTGTCTCCTTTAACCTTTCTTTGTTTAAGAATCCATCCCCCTCCCTAGCTATGAAAGATACATGATAGAGCAAAGCCTTGGCAATGACTTAGTTGCTATAGGAGCTAAGACATGGCAACCACCCATAAGAATATGGCCGATATGCTTGATGGATCTCTCTTTTTTCATGACTTCTCAAAGCTAACTAAGGAGATCTTCATGCAGAAGGCTTAAAGAGTCCAGTTTTACAAAAATGTGATTTAATTCTTACTCTGTTATTGTGACGAGTTTAAGCATGAGGTCATGATAGGAGTCTTCTGCTTATTTCAAGTCTTTTATCAAGTCTTCTCCTTGGGAAAGCTCAAAGATTTCCTCTTGGTGTTAGATCTTCTTGGAGGTAAGCATATGGTTGATCAGTTTGCTGTCTCTTTGCTTTGTGTTCATTGAAGCCACATTTTTGAACCAGGATCATTAGGACAGATAGCAGGCAGCTGTCACCATGGAAGCTGATCAAACACTGAAAGGTCTGACTGAATTGCTTTAATGGAGCGGTTTGCCAGTGATGTGACTTTGGACAGGGATTTGAGCTGTACATTTGTTACTCAGCTTGTCTGTATTCTTGGCCGGGCAGTTAACTGTCTGTGTTTCAGAGTATAGTTTGCCTTCTTGACTAGGAAGCAGAAGGCTTGGTCCTTGGCCACCATCGTGGCAGCTCAGGGCACTGTAGGTCACCTCAAGAAATACCAAGGCTAAGTTGGATCTCTCCTCAATGGTGCCAGGTGGCAGCAACAGAAACCTAGAGTGCAGTGTGTACCCAACTGTTAACCAAAAAAGGTAGGAATACAGGTAGAGTAACACTTCTAAGCCTCAAACTTTATTATAAAGCCATTTTGTACTAGTTAAAAAATTAAAAAAAAAAAACTATTTCAGTAGAACAGACTGGACATGGAAGAATCATAAATAATTGAACTCATTAACTCAATGTTTGATAACCCCCAAGGCATAAAGTGCCTAGAAAATTACTCTCTACTTAACAATATTTGCTGGAATGTTGAAGAATTACCCATACATATGTTTTGCAAATAAAAAGCTTTAATAAAAAAAATAAAAAGCAAAAAAAAAAACCCAAAATAAAACAATATTTGTTGGAAATTCATTGGAAAGCACTCTGGCAGACTAATTTCTAATTTAGACTAGTATCTTATTCCATATACCAGAATAAATCCAAATTAGATACATAAACTGAATATAAAAGAGCATTTCATTTTAGAATTCAAAAAGAGGTCAACCTCTGGTACCAGCTACAGCAGTAACCCCAACCCATCTCTCTTTTTCTGTCTCAGCCATCTAACACTCAGTAGTTAGCTGGTATGTTTGTTCTATCTTTCTGTTATTAATATGGAATTTTGTTGTTTTTATTAAAGAGAAATGCTGTTAATTTTTTTATATTTACGTCATATACTGCAACTTTTTTGAAGATTTTGTCTCAATTGGTTGGCTCCCTGAGATTTCTAAGGAAACCATCATGTTATTAGCAATTAAGGAGAATTCTGTCTTCTCTTTGCCTATCTTTATGCCTCTAATTTCTTTCTCATCTTACTATTATTTCTAAAACTATATAAATTGATAGCAAGGGAAAAGGGTATATCTGCTCCACTCCTATATTAATTAAGTTTCTGGTTTTGTCCCAATGCACATGAATTGATGCAAAGTCAAACAACCTAGAAAATAATATACATAATGACTACAATAATGTAACTAAAAAGAGCTACCACAAAACTAAAAATAATGCTGTAATATATTATTCTTTTAGTTTTGTTGTGATTTCTCCTTATTTACTGACTTTGTTGGGTCAATTTTCTGTGCTCTTAATTTTAATCAGATAGGCAAAAGATTTATCAATTTTTCTGGTCTTTTCAAAGAACTAAATTTTAGTTTTGTTTATTATTCTTGCCCTAATATTTGGTCATTTTTTGGGCAAGTTTCATATGGTCTTGAAAAATACATATATTCCATAGCAATCTCATTTAGAAAATGCCATAAGTCTTCTAGTTCTAGATTCTCCAATAATTTATTCAATTTTATATTTTCTCTTTTGTTGAACATTCTGCTAAAACTCTGTAACAGAGCAGGAAATGAATTATTTTTGTATTATTGTCTACGTCTTCTTGTGATTCTACTGATTTTTCCTTTATGCATTTAGATGCTAAGGCATTTGAACCATATAAGTTTGATGCTGATATTGGTTTGCTTTCTGTGACTCCTTTCAACATAATGTAATTTCTTAGTTTATATCTTTTTATGCTGTAAATTTTTGTTTATGCTTTGTCTGATGGCATGATTGCAAATGCTGCTTTTTTGGATATACCTAATATATAGACCAGTCTCTCATTTTCATTCTGTATAAGCCTTTGCTTTTTAAGTGTTTTTTGTTTTCTTATCTGGCAGCCAGGCTAGAAGTAAGATTGGTAGTCTGGAGTGGGGGTAGAACACTGCAATTCTAGGGGCTCTTGGGTTCAGTGTCCTGGACTATCTCCTTGACCTGACTAACACATGTCACCTTCTGCCTTTTTCTTCAGGTGCCAGGATTTATCTGTGAGGCTGGGTTGTCTATAGTGGAAGTCAGTCAATGGTTGGTAGAGATGGTGGGATCCTCACGCACAAGAATTGTTTCCCTAGATGACTGTTTCAGGGACAACAGTAGAGGAGGTCTGGCTGTCCCTCTTGTTTGGGCTCTTGAACTTATCCACCAGGGTAATGGAAGTTGGTATTACTGGGTGTGGGGGGGAGACCCCTTCTCCATAGGTATTATTTTCCTGGATAGTAGTTGTAGAGACTGAGTTAGAAGTAGGTCTAGTGGCCTGAGGTTTTTGTATTCAAGATCTTGAGTTGTCTTTCCTGAGGCTTGAGAGGGGGAGAATGATGGGGTTATATATATATATATATCTTGGCATATGCTGCCTCTTGTCTCATTCTGAGGATTCCTTAATGTTCCTACATTGCACAGCTGAAAGCAGAGAGTTCAATGCCATCTACAAGCAGGAGATGCTAAAGAACTTTGCCCTTTGTGAGGGATCCTTCTTTCATCTGGAGTCTGTTCTAAGTATCCTTCACAACAGCAGCAAACACTCTCTCTCCTCATTTGATGTTTTACTTGAGAGGGATAATAAGATGTTTCTAGGACAAAGATATTGCCATAGCAGAGAATCTTGTATGACTTTAACTCATGCAAAGAAGTTGTTGAGGCTGGTCTACATTCAAATGTTTAAAAATTAATGATAAATATGGTAGGATATTATATTTTCTGAACCTTTCAGTCAATTGTATGTCTATAAAAATGTGGCCTACTTTCAAATATTCTATGCAAATACTTCACTATTATAGCCTTCCAATATTCTAATTAAAAATATCTAAATGTATACATATACAAGTATATATGTACAGAGTATTATTCCAAAAGTTATGGAGGGAAAATGAGAAAATAAGCATTTGGGTTAGCAATTACTGATACCTTCTTTTTTTTTTTTTTTTTCTATTTTCATAATCCTCATTTCTTTTTTTGACAATAGCTTTTTATTTTCAAAAAAATATGCAAAGATAGTTTTAAACATTCACCCTTGCAAAACCTCAATTTTTCCTTCCCTTTCTCTCTACCCCCACCCCAAGACAGTAAACAATCCAATATGTGTTAAACATGTGCAATTCTTCTACACATATTTCCACATTTATCATGCTGCATAAGAAAAATCAGATCAAAAAGGAAAAAAAAAATGAGAAAGGAAAAAAAAACACAAGCAAACAACAACAAAAAAGGTGAAAATACTATGTTGTGACCCATATTCAGTCCCCATAGATCTCTTTCTGGATACAGATAGCTCTCTCCATCACAAGTCTATTGAAACTGACTTAATCATTTCATTGTTGAAAAGAGCCATGTCCATCAGAGTTGCTGATACCCTCTTAATCACCACTGGGTGATCATGATACCACTGATGATTTTTTTTTTCTTGTCTCTAAACAAAATCATCTCCTCTGCAATTTCCACCTATTGACCCCAGAGGGCAAAACTAGAAGCAAACAGAACCAGTGTAAACCTTGTTCTACATGACAGTAGGAGAAATTAATGACAGCTCACATACCCTTCATCAACTTCTTATTTTTCAGGCTAAACATTCCTGGTTCATAGGGCATTGTCTCTGGTCCCTTTATTATCCTAATCATCCTTTGCTGGACATTAATTAATGTCTCTCTTAAAATGTGGGGACTATTTGATCCACCAGTGTTTCTACTGGGCTTATATCCCAAAGAGACTGAAAGGGACCCACATATGCAAAAATGTTTGTGGCAGCCCTTTTTATAGTGGCAAGAAACTAGAAACTAAATGGATGCCCAAAAATTGGAGAATGGCTGAATAAATTATGGTATATGAATGTTAAGAAACGACCAGCAGGATGATTTCAGAGAGGCCTGGAGAGACTTGCAAGAACTGATGCTGAGTGAAACGAGCAGAACCAGGAGATCATTATACATGGCAACAAGACTATACGATGATCAGGTCTGATGGACATGGTTCTCTTCAACAATGAGATGTTTCAAATCAGTTCCTATTGTTCAGCGATGAAGATAGTCATATACATCCAGAGAGAAGCCTGAGGGAACTGAGTGTAGACCACAACATAGCATTTTAACACTTTCTGTGAATGTTTGCTTGCATTTTATTTTCCTTCTTAGATTGTTTTTTTCTTCTCTTTCTAGATCTGATTTTTCTTGTGCAGCATGATAACTATATAGGTATGTATATACATATTGGATTTATCATATATCTTAACATATTTAACATGTATTAGACTACTTGCCATCTAGGGGTGGAGGTGGGGGAAGGAGGGAAAAATTTGGAACAGAAAATTTTGCAAAGGTCAATCTAGAAAAATTACCCATGTTCTGTAAATAAAAAGCTTTAATAAAAGTTAAAAAAATGTGGGGACTAGAACTGAAAAGAGTAGTTCATAAGTAGTCTGAGCAGGACAGAGTACAAAGGAGCTCTCACTACCCACACTTTAGTAACTGTGTCTCTCTTGGGACGGGATCATTATGGGATGCCACAATACTTACTGAGCTTATGTTGAAAATTTCCAGTTATTTTTCACATCAATTACTATCTAGTCAAGTCTCTCTCATCGTTCAACCTTGAGTTGAGCCCAAGAATAACATTTATCTTTATCACATCTCATCTTTTGTCTCTCAAAAACAAAACAAAACAAAACAAAATGAAAAACCCAACATCTCATCTTATTAGACTTGGTCCAAAATTCAAGCCTGTCAAGATGTCTTTGAATATCTTATCCTTAAATCAAATTCCTGACATTGGCACATTTGGTAAGCAAGACATCCAAGTTACTATTATATATGTTAAAAAGAACAGAATTAGTTTTCAAAGCCAAGATGGCAGAGTAGAAGTTAACTATATAGGTCTTCCACAACTACCCAAACAGTGACCAAAAAAGAAACTACATACAATGAGTCACTTTTCCAAACCAAGGTCACAAATTCAATCTATGAGCAAGTGACCAGGGCAGGAATTGTGGAAAAGGAGTGTACTGGAATTATGAATTCAGCACCTAGAGTTCTGCAGTTAGGGGTGCCCACCAACCTGTCAGACCTAACATCCAGAACCCCTACAAGTTGCTCAGTGCAGATCTTAGACTCAGTGCTGAGCCCATGAATACAGTTGCAGGGAAAGGATCTTTCAGAGGGACAGGGATCACAGACTCAGGCCTGAAAGAGCCATAGCAAGGCCAATATGAATCCTTCGTTTTTTCTAAGCTGGAATCCCTCCTGCCCTAACAGGCCTAGCACCAGAAGCCAAGCAGCATGTCTCAGAATTAGGATGCAGGCCGCTGGAAGAAGACTAAACAAACAAACAAAAAGATAAAGAATTATGAGGCCAGGGATGCCCAGGACACAAATTCAGAACAATAATTCAAAAACACTTACAAGCAAGGCCTCAAAGAAAAAAATCTTGCCTATCAGATCAATTAGAATAACTAGAATAAATGATACAAGAGTATAAAAGTGAGGAGTAAAATGGTATTTTAAACGAAATTACTTTTGTTATGTTTTGATGATCTTATTAGGAGAAAGAAAAAGGAAAGGAAGAGAGGATACATTAGGAAAGAAAAGGGGAAAGAATAGGGAACCATCTCACACAACTGGGGCCATAGAAGTCTTTACAAAGAAAGAAGGGGTCAGAGAAGTGGGATCACTTCAACTTCACTCTGAACTGCTGATGATTAAAGTGAGCTGAATCAGGAGAATTTATAACATTACTTGAAAATACAGACAACTTTGAAATACTTAAGAATTCTGGTTAACACAATGATCAACCAGAATTAAAGAGCAATGATGAAGAATGATGTGGATATCTCCTGACAGAAAAATTATGGAT